>JAOUQZ010026303.1:2500-14691 GCA_028564935.1 Neosilurus hyrtlii
CCCCTTTTTTTTTAGCTATTTTTGTTTGTACGTGTTTGTCCATTTATAGGGGTGGTGTAGTGGTTAGCATGTCCGCCTCATAGCAAGAAGACTCTGGGTACGAGTCCCGGCCTCGGCGAGGGCGTCTCTGTGTGGATGTTTGCATGTGTGCTTCTGTGCTTGCATGGGTTTCCTCCGGGTACTCCAGTTTCCTCCCACTGTCCAGACACGTACATTAGCCTAATCGGCCGTTCCAAAATGCCCCGAGTGTGAATGGTTGGCAGTGTGTTGGAAGTAATATGGTCTAGCGGCTGTTCAGGAGCCCGATGTCGGCTGAGATAGGCTCCAGCCTCCCCATGACCCTAGTAGGATTATTCAGTTTGGCGAGAGAGTGAGTGAGTGTTCATTTATATATTATACATTCTATACACTTCAGCTCAATGCCTTTTATTTATTTGGTTGTTTTTTAAGTTAAAGGCAAAAATACTTACATGTATAAGACAGGCTAACATTTCGCCTCGGCTCTCTTGCCTCGTTTTTTTTTTTAACGCCAAACGCTACTTTTCACGACGCATTATGGGATACATTTAGTTTAGTTCTCACTGTACATGCAGACGCCTCTACACAGTAGTGAACACACCATATCGTGCACTAGTGGGTAGTGAGAGATTTCGGATTTTAATGAATTATTAGAGATATATAATATAAATACTGCGGAGTCCAGTGCATTATTTGTAACAAACAGACAGTCTGGGATAAACAAATACTGTGTGTGTTTGAAAGCTTGCAAGAGAGATACCCAGGACACACCTGTCTGAGACCAGAGGTGTGCTTCTGAACTGGGATCCCTGGAGACTCGACTGGAGTCGACTGATGTTACTGAGCCATAATTCACAGACCTGACGTCGTCCTCAGGTCCTTTCATACATATTTGTTCTTTTTTTTTCCCCTTCTTTGCTAGTTCTTGCTAATTAAACAAACCAAAGATGAGACTTGAGGGACTGTTATTGTAGTAAAAATGGTTTTATTAGTCAAACTGATGCAGACGAATACATAAAAATGTACCGCTCACGAGCGTAGCGCTGCGTTACTGAAGTACACAAACCTGAACCAAGTGTGTTTTAAGGCATCACTGTGCAGCTTGAAAACTCCGCACGAATGAATCGTACTGAAGAGAAGAACACAGTAGTGTTTGAGTTTAGTGGATTAAACACTGCAGGTGAAGCGCCCTTTCCGCTGTCTGCTCAGAAAGTCCGTAGGTCAGTAGAAATCAGTCATTTGGAAGCACCGTAGATTTAAGCAAAAAATGTCCGCAGTAAAAATATCCACCAGTGATGACATCATCATTATCATTATTCGTGGTGCTTGAGCCACAGAACACACAGACTGAATGTCTGATGACCGAAAACAGAATACCAGAGTGAGAAGTAGTGCACGACTGTCCTTTAAAGTCCTCTGCTCAAAATAGTGATCTTTTTTTACGTTACTTGAACGTCAGTATTAGTGGCCTTGAAAAAAACCAAACAAAAAAGAAACGAAACACGTGCCTGAACATGTGCTTGTTCTTTTGGATTAAAAACAAACAACCTGTTTTCTATTTCCTTTTTGCAAACGCAGGACACTGGAGTTGGGAAGTCAAGTATTGTTTGCAGATTTGTCCAGGATCACTTTGATCACAACATAAGCCCGACTATTGGGTAAGTACCTGTTTTGTAAAGTGCAGTAGTCTATAATATACGCGGCATTAGACCCAGTTACGTCTTTTAAAGGCCTAAAGCATGAAATGCACGATTAGCTCGTCGTCTTGATTTATGAGACGCTGAACCAGCCGTGTCTGGTCTTTCTCCGTACTGGAATGCGTACAGTCTCGGACGTTTTCATGAGTCAGCCCAGTAAAGCTGAGTAAGGGACTCTTTCTGTCTCAGAGTTGTTTAGATAAGCACTGTATAATTTACTCCTGCCGGATGAACCATTCAAATAAATCACCGTGGGTAGCGCGTGAACGTCGAGCGCGTCAGCTGGGTGCATGTAGCGGCGTTGAGCTCGCTGGTACACAGCATTCCGAATTGCCCCTAGCTGTTGGTGTGAATGGTTGTGTGTGTGTTGGCGCTGCGACGGTCTGGCGAGCTGTTCGGGGTGTAACCTGCCTTCACCCAGTGCAGGCTGAGATAGGCTCCGGCCTCCTTGTGACCCTAGTAGGATTAAGCGGTTCGGCAAATGAGTGAGTGAGTTTTTTATTTGATTAGAGGTAGAAACTATTTTGGGTTTTAACAGGGGTGCGGGTGATCTCAGTTTGGGTTTCCGGGCTGTGTGTTGTTGACTAGCGGAGAGACAGTATAGAATTGTTAAATTAGCATTCGTACAATATTCATATTTTGCTGAATATGTAAATATGTACATATGAGGGCATGGGGCTGTGAAAATATGAATGGTTTCTCTAACTTCTCCTTGTTTTCTCTTCATGTGCCAGCGCGTCGTTTTTAACCAAGACGGTCCCCTGCGGTAACGAGCTTCACAAGTTCCTGATCTGGGACACAGCCGGGCAGGAGCGGGTGAGCGCCTCATCACTAATACATTCCCTGCACCCAGCAGTTCACATTGTTTCACAAACATGATCGTTAAGCACCGCATGGTGAGTGAGTGTGTTGGAATATTTTGCGTTGAATGTATATTCCTGAATCTAATGTAACATTCGGAATGTTTTTATCCTCCGACGCTCATAATAATCAGTTGGTTAATATTAACGTATTCAGATGCGTATTTATGAGAAAATAACACCCACGCTGGGGTTAAAGAGGACGCAGTGTGGGGAGATAAGAACTTTTTCGTTCTTTCTTTTTTTTGTCTGTATGGTTTGAGAGGGTTTTATTCTTTTGTGTCCGGCCCTGAATCTCAGAAATGATGACTAATAGAATTCCAACATGTATTATGTAACAATCCACAGTCCAAAGATTAGTCCTAATATAAAGTATTGTGTTTTTGTCTTTATTTATTTACTTTAGCGAACAAGCTCGTCTTTTTCATTTCACTCAGTTTCATATTCACTGCTCTTAACTGTTATCCCGCTCTGATAAACTCAAGGCCGACTGCATGTCTGCCCTTTAATGGTCTTGAATGGTTTCCTGGTGCAGGGACGATTATCCGAACTCTAAACCGGGTGTGTCGTAGTTATGGTTCCGTGCCCTTTGGTTACCAGCTGTGATAACGTATCACTTCTGTCAGATTTTGCTTTTGTGGCTACGACGCCAACAGCATGCTTTCATCCCGAGAACTGCCCCACATTTCACCGTCCGACTTTAGCGACTTGGGACCGAAGACTGCATCGAGTTTAAGAAAAGGTTATTGTAGGTCAACTTGTTTATAATGGCCAGGTAGTGGCCCGTCGGGGACCTCTCTCACTGAGACGCTGAAGCCTGTGTCAGCCAACACCGGACCATTGTAGAAGATTGCAGAGCTGAGTGGAGCCTTATAAACGTAGAGCGTGCCTTTAATGGCTGTTCCGTGTCCATCCGTACCTCTAGTTTTAATCGAATTTTTCTTTTGTTTTTGATTTGTGAGTCATCAGTTATGAATTTCTAGTCACATCATTAAAATTTAGGAGAGATATCAACTGGTCGTTGTGTAATAATTAAAGCGTAATTTAAGAAATATCGGAATCCTTCGCCAACAGTCCCCCCCCTCCCCCCCCTCCTTTGACGAGCCTCAAATTAAGCTCTCCTGACATGTTTACTAATTGCACTCAACATTTTAATGTGATTCAGATAATAAGACCAAAGGTCAAGGTGAGCAGGGATCGTGGAAATCTGCTCCGGACTCCACCGTGGTGGCTGCTTCGCTCGCAAAACTGTCCCTCAGAGGGAGCTAGTACAACATGAGTGTAAAAAAAAACAACAAAAAATGAAGATGATGGTCCCATTGCTAAGTCTTGTTTGCTCTCAAGTTTTCATGCCAACACTGACTGTAGTGAGCTCCCAGTTGTAATTATAACTGTTCACCTGAGGACGTGCACTGAGACTGTGGGACGGTGAAAGAATACTTTTTAGACTGTTACTAGTACTAGCAGAATTTATAGATTAGGAATTAGAATTAGACCTGTTGTCTAAAAGAAAACACAGGCGGCGCAGTACAAAAAGGTCAGAAGGCTGTTGAAACTTGCAGCTTGCCGTGTAACTGCAGGCTCGTCATGGTGACTTTAGAGGACGTGAGCCTTCAGCAACTATTTCTTTCCTGGTCAGAGCTGCGTGGGAATGTCAGGTCAAGCCATGACATCAGGGTGTTCTGATCCGTCTTCCTAAACTCAAATCAGCCCAAAGTGTGCAGCAGATGTTCACGAATTCCCGAATAAAAATGTTCCTTCTGTTGAGCGAGTGGCGCCAGCGATGCCTGGATAAATGCAGATGCCTGCAGTGTCTTTACAGGAATGGAATGGTGATTATACTCCCACACAGTCACCGCATGCTCTTTAGTTCTGCGTGCTTGAGACTAGAGGTCTCTCTCTGTTTGATTCATTCACTGATTTGGGTGGAACCTTCTGGAAAATGCTGAACAGACATGTTGTCGGTTGTGATGTTGCAAGTGCATGACAGCACTAGAACCTGTGAAATTCAAACTTCCTCTTGGTGACGTGTTTCCTGTTTTGTCAAATGGTAGACTAGACAACTATAAATACTGAGTGATGTAAACAAATGTTTTTGGAACAAATATTGATAAGGGGTGTTAATTTTACCCCCCGTAATAATGATCTCTTATTTAAGTAATCGCCTTTAAAGCGGCTCATTCGGCTGCCAGGTTCATTAAATATTATCTTTCGGAAATAAAATGCACTCGACCGCACTGTCTTTATGAACACGTTTGCTTATTCCTGTATGCGAGTGTCCGTGACCCCTGCGCCGGGTGTGATGGTATTACTAAGCATCGCCCGCCGGCTTGAGATGAACGAGAGCACAGAACTCTCGATCTTGGACTTTTCCACTTTCTACGAATCGGTGTTGAGCTGCCATTTGCGAGAACATTTCCTTCAGTCACTTGTTATTGCAAACAGACACAGAACCAAAACAAGATGGACTACAGGTAAATCAGGGGTACAGAGCTCGTGAGCCACAATGAATGAATAATACAAAACAATGATGATTAAACACAAACGGTTTTCTAGCGGATTGGACCCTTTTAAAAACAGAATATCTGCTTTTGTTTTATAGTTTCACTCTCTGGCCCCGATGTATTACAGAGGATCTGCTGCTGCTGTCATTGTGTATGACATCACCAAACTGGTAAGTGTGGGAAACTGCGTGGTAAGTGCTACGGATAGGGGATGTGTGGTTTCTTTAGCCTTTCGGTGAGGGGCAGTAAGTGGTTATAAATTGTGGCACAGATGGGTGAGAAACAACCCCATTCCTGCTTTTGGTGGATGCTCCTTTTATACCGGATCGTTTCTCAACTACTACCAAATACTTTAGGTCTCTCTCTCTCTCTCTCTCTCTCTCTCTCTCTCTCTCTCTCTCTCTCTCTCTCTCTTTCTATATATATATATCAGAACAGAAAATTCCTAAAGGGTTCACAAACTTTCAAACTCCACTGTATGTGCTCAGATTTTGGTAAGATGAAAGCAGTGTGTAGAGAGACAGTTCACGTGTTCTTAGTAGCTGCGCTGACCGTAATTCATGCAGTCATATTTGTTTGGAGTGGATGTGCTGTTACATACAGAATCCATACAGGGATGAATTTTCGCATGCGTTACTGTAGTTTTGTCGAGTTGCAGTGTCTCTTCTCTCTGCAGGATTCCTTCCAAACCTTGAAAAAGTGGGTGAAGGAGCTAAAGGAGCATGGCCCAGAGGATATTGTGGTTGCGATTGCAGGAAATAAGAATGACCTGGGCGATATACGGTGAGTATCTCTGAGTCTTCCTGTGCTGTCAAATGGATTGTGTGGTATCAGTGTTCTCAGGCCAGCTTGTGGAATGGGTGCCATGCGAAGCAGTTTCTAGAGCTCTCGCAATCATCGCCTCCACTTTTCATGCAGGAATAAACGGGCCTGGAGAGATAAAACGCTACAAGTGGACTATATAGACTTGGATTAACTGCCCCTCACAGCCCTCCACTTCTCTATGAGAACTTCTAGTTTTTACTGTTTAGACCCCTTCTTTCAAATTCAACATTCTTTCATGTCTTTGGAGTTGCTTTGCGTAAAGCTGATCTTGTCACATCACATTTTGCAGGGAAGTTCCAACAAAAGATGCCAAGGAGTTTGCAGAGTCCATCGCGGCCATATTCATCGAAACCAGTGCTAGAAATGCTGTCAATGTAGAGGAACTCTTTCAAAGTATTAGTAAGTCCTGCGTCCTGCATGTTTATTTTTAAATATTGTACATTTAATAGCTTTGTTTAATGGTTCACTTTTAACACACCCACTGCTACCACTAGCAGGAATGTTTGATTGCAGAAGGAATATGATTATGCGTGCTTTTAATGTTCTTCCCTTTGACTGTATGGATATTTAATAGACTATCAGTAAAAAAAAAAAAGTTAACACTGTAGATTTCACGTATTTTATAATGGTTAAAATGAGTTATTGATACCAATGGATCTTAATAATTAGTCTGTGCTACCCTGGAATGGCTCGAGCTGATTGGTCTTTTATCGGGATTTAAAAAGAAAAAAGCTAGCTTGAGAGAATAATGATTCAATTAAATTGACAGACACTCAGTTTGTCTCAGTCATTTGGTGCTAGCGGTGTCAACACTGTCACACTTTTAATGTAGAAAATAATCCAAGGAAGAGTTATTTGTTTTCCCTGTGTTTCTGCATATTATATACTAAAACACTAACGGTATATGGAGCTATATGGTTCTTTTCATGTAGTTTGTACTTAATTCTGAATGAACAGGCAGTTAAAAGACAAGTTGGTTACACATTAATTAGCCTTGCTCAGAAAAGGTTCTCACCTCAGTGGAAGTTGCTAAATAAAATAGTTATTCAGCGACATTCATCGGTGAATAAATGAAAAGTACTTTTATTATTATCATTATTATTATTATTATTATTATTAATTTTTAAAAAAATATATTCACAAACAAGTAGCTTTTATTTAAAGCATAGTTTAAAATATTAAGAATTTATCTACAGTTTCCTGATTAAAGTGAAATGTCCAGTCCTGTTACAAATGAATATATGTATATTTTCATCACCAGGTGGTTTTTGCTTACATTTTCGAAATTGCAATCTGCTTAAATCTTTTTGATTGTTTGCATTAGCCAGTTTGAAAAGGCTGCTGTTTCACCCTCAGGAGTGCAAAAATCACCAAGAATAGGTCATGAATTCTTGAATAAAGCAAGGAAAAAGAAATAATAACATTATTATTATTTATATAAATTAGACTGTATAAAATTAAACTAGGCATATCTGCATATAGTACAAGCTTCCGTTCACATACAACATTCAAGTGTGCAGCTCTTTATGTGAATGACTGGTATGTTCCACTGTTTATTATATGCAGAGTACTTCCGTATTTACTGTTGCATACACGTGAATCACGTGCAACTTCGTTTCAAGAGTTTGCAAAGCTTCATCATGTAGAATCAGGAATAATTCTGTGTGTGTTATCTCACAGAGTAAATTTTTCTTTAATATTGTAAAATAGTAGAAATGAACAGCACCCCTCTGTGAGTAGATGGAGGAAATGATGGAATGCAGTAATCAGTATCCAAATGTTTGCTTTGCAGGTCGTCAGATCCCCCCGCTGGAGAACACAGACGTGGACAGCAATGAGTCGTTCAAGATCACACGCCAGCCACTTCCATCAGCTAGACGTTGCTGTTAAAGGAGTGAGAAATCTGGCTTGCTCTCTTCCTCGTAGCTGGATATTTAATTTAGCTTTATAACCATCATACCCTGTAACCTAAAGTTAGCCTGACTTTAGGCCTGAAGTAAAGCAAGTTTAGAGTCAGCAGTTTTAATAATGAAGTAGTTTAATACGTTTACAGAAAGAAACAAAGCAGATCGAAGTGGTGGAGCAGAGTTAGCGGGCTAACTCTGTATGGTGTAGTTCATAAAGAGCACAGCCATAGAGCTTAAAGTATTGGTGTCAGACTCCAGGGCTGGATCTCTACAGTCCCAAACAACCAAGAAACAAAGCATAAAACCCTGAAGCTTGATTAGTCTTAGTCGAAGGATTAGAAAGCAGTTTGCTCTGAATGGTTCGCACAACTGCTCAGCCTGTTTACATTAACCCTTTAAATATTATCAGGTACTTTATCAAATCCCTTAACTAACAGCTATGATATGCACAATACATAGAATATAATTACGTCTTGTGTAAATTGAAATACCCGCAATTGATTTGTTTACTGAGGTCAAGTCTGAGCAAAATGTGTGGAGGGTGAATGTTTATATCCGAAGGGATTGTTAAAAAAAAAAAAAAGATTTATTTGGTAATTATATAAATAAGTAAATTGTTTATTGCCTTTAGCAGTTTGATTGTCAGTTCGGATCCAGAACACAAGGCTTGTGTTGCAGGGCTACAGCTCGGATGTTTGGCTCACTACTAACATCTATAAGAAACTAGAGCGTTAAGCTCTGTGGCTGGGATCTCCCAGGGTGGTAAAAACACACCATCAGAATTTTTGTCCCTTTCGGCTTTCCATCCACATGTGACGAGACATTGTGACAGACAGACGGCGAATGTTAAAACCCTTATGTCACTTCCTCACCTCTTGATCCTTGCTTAAGTTCTTCTGGTTTGCCATCTCTGTCGTTCGTCCCAATTCTTTTATTTGTGTGTCGAGAAGCAGTGAGCGAGGATACACGAGAGCAGCCTTACCGGAAGAGCTGCATGTCAACGTATAGCTAACCCACCCCTCATATGGTAAACGTTTTTTACACAGCAGGTCAACTGTGTCGTCGCTGTCAGCAGTGGACGTTGCTCTGCGTCACGCTTCAGAGGAAACAGTCTTATTTCACTTAAAATGCATTTCATTGGTTAAGGGTCTGGATTACTGATCCGTAGGTCAGGGGTTCAAGCCCCATTATCACCAAGGGTAACCCTGAATTGCTCAGTTGTGTAAAATGATAACTGTAAATCCCTGGAAAAGAGTGTCTGCCAAATGCCATAAACGTAACTGTAAGGCTTCCTCGCTGGGAGGGAACAAAACGCAGGGATGAGATGTATGTAAGAGAAACAAGGTTCAAGGGTTTTGAGATGCACCCAGTGGGACTGATGGGTATGAAGTCCGGAAGCCAAGTGTACCGCTTAGTTGTCTTCTCATCACATGGGACATCCTACGAAAAGCCACTGAAACCAAAAATACATGGCCTGTTTAAGGTACCTCCTCCATTGCCCTTGTATTATTTGCTCACTGCAATCCGAACTACAGTAGAATTTGTACGTCAACGGACCAAAACCACCTTCTCTCAGTATGATCGCTGTTCTCACCTCCCTAAATTAGTCACACCAGCATTCACTTCAAACTGCCCAACACCATAAAAGGTCAAAATGAACTTGAAGCCATGTTAATGAGTTAAGGGTACCGTGTGTAACAATTTGGAGGATCTTTTAGCAGAAATTTAGTAAATAAATCAATACATTTGTAAAAGTTTTCATTCGTAATAATTAAGAAAAAAAGTGGAGTTTTTCACAACCTGAGACTAAGCTGCATATATCTACATGCGGGGCGGGTCCACTCTCATGAAGGCCGCCATCTTGCACCACCATGTTTCTACATTAGCCTTGAAGCATACAGGCTTCGAAGGGGGAGGAGTCAGGGATAAAATTAAATCACAATTAAAGCACATCTTGGATCTCACCAATAGAATCCGCTAAATTTTACACACCGTACCTTTAAATCCATACCAGAAGGGATGTAGGTTCTACGCAGTGCTCAGTCACAGGTAAATAGATATATTAAACTGTTTTACATCTTATAGGACTTTTATTAAAGCTACACATTTACAGTTATAGTATTCTTCTTTCATTTCAATACTTTTAATGGGATTTTATCAGGAGGCATTCCAATTCGAAGGCTGATCAACCCTGGTTTATAATCTCTTCGTTCATCTTGGCGTAAATATCAGCAGTATACATGTAGGATATGTAATATTGAATATTAAGAAGTGAGTGTGTTCTTCAGGTGTGAAGAAGAACCTAAAAACCGTTGTCTTATTTTGCACCAATTTATGATTTTTGGTTTTTATTGTTGCAAATGACTTGTACAGGTTGCTTAATTATCTAAAACTACTTGTAGTTATTACTAATCCATTGTGTCTTGAAGGTGTGGTACTGTGAGAAATGAAGACGTTAACCCTTACTGTAGTTAGCATCGTACTTTAAGTGTGCATGCCATCCACAAGTGCCTAAAGTATTCACACACGTAGCTGTACAAGTCCATACAGTGTTTGATATGTAGGTGTTTCGTATTCAGGCGTTGAAGTATTTATCAAGTGTATGTTTGTACTGGGAAATGTAAGGGTGTCATAAACTCAGCTGAAAAAGAATTCAGGCAGTCACCAGCTCACAATGTTTCAATCCCAGGCTCTGGTTTCTGTCTGTATAGAGTTTCACAGGTTCTCACCCATTTCCAGCTTTTCGGGTTTCCCCCAACCTCCAAATACACATGCCAGTCGATGGATAGCGGAGACGCTAAATTGGCACTATGTAATTGTGTGCGTTTTCTTTTATTATTCTTTTTTTTTTTTTTTTGCTTACCCTGGGTTTACACTGGGGCAGGGTGTCTGCAATTTCCACGATTAGAGAGAACCATGTTAAGCGTGTGCATGGTGGTCGGGGATCAGGGGGATCGAATCATGATCATCTTGAGGGAACTTTATGGATTTGTGATGATTGCGCCGATCGCGGCAAATTTCTTGACTGACGTTGCATTCCAGTTTGACGCCACTCGCGACAGAACGTGGGAAGCGTTATAGAGCGCAGTAAAGCTTAACAGAGTGTAACAGACCTTAATGTGCCATCAGAGGGAATCTGGATGAACGTGGCAACATGATTCCGTCCAGTTTCAACTCTTGGATGCGAGCTGCCACTTTTTTATTCCCAAAGCGTGCTCTAAGTGTGGTCATGGAGTTCTGCACTGTTTTTAATCACGGAGATCGCAGGCATGGTGCCCCAGTGTGAACCCACGGTAAAGATTTAGCATTTCATCCAAGCTGAGTACCCCACCTCACATCAACTGTCCCTGTGACAGGCTCCAGATCCATCATGACCCGGATCTGGACAAAGCACTTACTGAAGATGAATGAATGAGAATTTCTTCTGAGAAATCATAAAACGTGTGAAACTTGTAAAGAAGACGGCAATCCTAAACATTGCTGTAAAATGCGTTCCAAAAAGCGTTATAAATAATTAACATTTTTCATAGAAGGTAAGGTGGAAGTTCACAGAACATCGAAGGGATTAGTCAGTTCAGTGACCTCCACAGTTACTGAGGTGAATACTTGTTTTAGCGTATACTACACGGGAGCATAAAAAGCCAAAACTAAACAAAAAGTTTGTTTGTACATATTTGAACCTCGACAGAGGCTGATCAGTCGAGCTCCGTGCTCCAAGCAGAGCAAAGCTCTTTCAAAGTTTCTTCACACGGCGGCACGGTAGCATAGTGGTAAGCAAGTCCGCCTCACAGCAAGAAGGTCCTGGGTTCGACTCCCGGGCTTGAGTATTTCTGTGTGGAGTTTGTATGTTCTCCCTGTGCCTGTGTGGGTTTCCTCCAGGTACTCCGGTTTCCTTGTACAGTCCAAAGACGAGCACATTAGGCTAATAGGTTGTTCCAAATTGCCCCTATGTGTCAGTGTGTGTTTGCCCTGTGATGGTCATGGCGAGCTGTTCAGGGTGCACATCAGCTGTTTTGATGTGAGCATTAACAGTCAAACCAATGATTTTTAATCTTTGAGATAATGGACCAATCAGATCGTGCCATTCCCATGTAGTATATACTAATTAAAAATGTCAAGGTTTTGCCAAGATTTAATTAAGTAGCTGTTTATAAAATTGGTTTTAAAATAAACATCTGCTTTCATTTTTTCCTAAATGACTGTTACCTTTATTTTTTCTGAGTCAGAAGCACTTTTCCTAGATAAAGCCTGAGATTAGCAAATAGCCACCAGGGGGCAGTGCAAGTTTAAACCTTCAAATACATCTCTCTCTCTCTCTCTCTCTCTCTCTCTCTCTCTCTCTCTCTCTCTCTTTCTCTCTCTCTCTCTCTCTCTTTCTCT
>JAOUQZ010026379.1:0-14686 GCA_028564935.1 Neosilurus hyrtlii
GAATTTATACCCGTTTATTCTTCCCAGATGAGATTATCATCCACCTCCTCAACTGGAAACAACTTCAGCTCTTCTTCACCTTTATCGTGTAGTGAGTTGTTTTACCGCCACCTACTGGACTGGATGAGGAACAAAGCCATTGAAGATCTATATGGACTGAAAACACTGTAAAGAAAGGAAGTCCTATTTGAGTATTTATTTCATGTAATATTGGATCATATTGGTGAGAATAAGTAAAGAATCAACACTATATTGTAATAACAAAAATAACAGTCTCTTTTTGATTGAAAAAAAGTCAATATTTAGTGTAAACACTGTTTACTTTGATTGCAGCATTTAAACTTTCATACATAGTGTTCACATATTTTTTAATTTCTTCACTCACTAAACCATTCCATATGGTTTGAAGTTCATTTATGCTATGCAAAAGTCAAAAATATAAAATTTACGACTTCTTTCCATTTTTTCGGAAAAATTGGCATTTTCAGTGTTTTTGTTTTTTATCCATACTTTTACTTCAATACACATGTCAGAATGAGTTTTTTGGTTCTCGTGACCTGCAATGGAATTCTTCAATTCATTTTCACCAAAAAATTATGCAGAAGTATTTTTTTTTTTTTTATTAGGAGCCCTTTTAGACAAAAGTGGTGGTGTATAATCTTCACTGCACACAAGTGTATTACAGGAAACCTCAGGAACCATGGATTCCCCTCCTTGTCCATGCTGCAGAAGGACTCCACCTGTGTGTAAATATCCTGGGGTTTATGAATGCACAAAGAAATTTTTTAAGCATAATAACCTGAAATGTGATGTCTGGGTCCACATTTCTGAAACGGTCAGCATTTCCTGTGACTTTATATTGATATAAGTTAATTTAGAGCGATACAAAATATACATTACTTGGGTAGTAACTCGAGCATGTTTTTGCTAACGTCCTTTCCTACTAAAATCGTGTTAACAAATACATTTTAACACAACTAAAATAAATCAGTAGATAAAACTGTGTACAGTTCATAATTAAATACTCCTTAAAGTGAATGATTCGTCCCATGATGATGGCTTGTATCATTGGGTGAACCCAGCAGGAGCGGTGACATTGTGGTACTCCTTTTCAAATAGAAAGTGGAGATGGCAAGGAGAGCAAACTGTTCCCACTCCATACACAAGAATATCCATTTTATACTTGCTGTGTGAAAATAATGAGAATAATAATCTATATATCATGATGACTTGAGTTAAAATAAACTCAAACAATGTAAGAGAATAATAATGATAGCTTTCAAGGACCTGCTGTAGGGAAGCGTAGTGCTTCTCACAGTTTCACTTGGAAAGATTTAGAAGCAAGAAACATGCCAGGGAGTTACCTAGGCAACATGGGCTGAGAAAGGAAGCATTTCGCCTCTCTAGCAAGGTGATGTCGCTAGTTGGTTACTGTGTGAATGCATCTTAAAGAGGATAAAATCTGCTGTATCTCAGAAATATCTGTGTAAGAATCTATGGTCTTTAAATTGGAACAGAGGGTGGACTATAGACGGCATTGGCGGAAGCATCTGACATAACATTCCCTCTAGTCTCAGCTGTATCAGCGACACAGTAAGCCTTAACCTTGTCTGCAGTCAGACCTGGTTAAGACTGGTTGCTTGTAGGCTGAGACCTTCAGACACAAACTGGACATTCTTAATTTTTGGCCTTTCATAAATCTGTCTAAATCATTTAAATAGAACCAGTTCCTATGACACGGCCATTAGACACAGCCACAAGTTCAACAGCATGAGCTGAGTACGGATCTGGGAAACAACCCTGCTGGTGATCTCATCCAGCAAGGCTCCTCCCATTCAAAAATTAGTAAACACTTTCATATTTTTAACATGAAAAAGAACCAGAATAATGAAATAAAGGCAAACTTAAAGATTTAATCCTTCTCACCTTGGCAACTTCAACTGGCACAAGGCCACATGTGAAAGTAACATTGATCTTGATAACAGACAGCAGGTGTCTCTGATTTTAATACTCTGATTCTTGACTAGGACCATGGACTGTAGCAGCACCAAAGTGCAGTCATAATTGGAACCCATATGACGTAGAAAAATCACTCTCTGTCAAAAATAAACCAGTTACACAGACTTCCGTTGTCCATGTAGACCTAGATTTCACTGCTGGTGATATACATTCTTTTGCTCAACTAACTGGACTTAATGTTGCACTGTAATGAAGTTTCTGCTACATGGTTTGCATTTTTAACTGGTTTCACCCAAATGAGGACGGTTTTCCCTTTTGAGTCTGGTTACTCTCAAGGTTTCTTCTTCAAGTCAACTCAGGGGTATTTTCCTTGCCACTGTTGCTGCGGGCTTACTCGTTAGGGATGTGTAGGATTTCCACACCATGGTAAAACAACTTGAATCCATCTCTAATTTTCCTAGCTTAACCCCTTTCCACCTAATCTCTGGAACGTACAATAACTCCACTTCATCATATCAGTCAGCTCCCTCCAATGACCATGTCTCTGGCTATGTCTTGTAGCCCAATTCTAAAAGTAACCCCTCTAGTCAAGAGTACTGGCAGTTGTGATCTCTGTTATCAGTGCCCTCAACTGTGCCAGAATTTAAATTTTCAAAAATGTTTGATTTGGCACAGGTTTTATGCAAGATTCCTTTAGAAGTCAGGAATATTATTTAGAAACTCTGTTTGGGTTAGATAACATGTGGTGAAATACAATTAATTCATGTATTTGCAACATAAAAATCAACTTTCAACAAATCAACATAATCTAAGCTACTGCAAACAGTGTGATATTCTAGGTAATGTTCTACTAGGAAACACTGGATCCTAAAATTCATGTGGATGTTCCTTTGACTTGAACTATATGCCTAATCATTGCTGCAAGCCAAGAACACCCTATTAAGGCAGTGCTGTTTCTTGAGAGCAGTAACCTCTTTCAACACAATAATGCCGTATTTAAAAACTATTCAAGAATGGTTTTATAAAAAAAAACATAATTCCCCATTTGTAAGATGTGATGGACAAACAAACCCCAAACAAAAAATTATGGAGAGATACCACAGCACATCCGCAGATGTCATGAATTCAACAATAATGTTATGACCAAATCTCCAGAATCATTAACTTTGAAATCATTTGGTGCAAAATTCAGTGGGGCTCTCCAAGACAAACAAGTTTACAATGTATATACATAAGCATTTGAAATTTTGACATGTGATGCATCTTACCATACACCTACAAAGTTTGAGATTTGAGATTTATCTAATATCGGATATACAAGACATAAATACATAAATAGAACATGCCTCATAACCTACTTCTGCATTGAGTCATACAGCTCACGCTTTGCCGCTTATTAGGTATGATGGTGGTATTATATACACGTGCCCACCTTTTGGCATTAGAAATAATGCCTTTTTCAGCCATCTTGAATAAACTGATCCTCAAAAAAAAAAAAAAAACTCAAGTCAGCCTACTGGTCACAGGAATTCCATGGGTTACTGAGGGAAAACAAACATATTCAGCAGAAGAAATCTCAAATCATTGCTTTTTAAATAAAAAATAAAAAAAAGAAAAACAGTGCTTTCATCAGTAACAAGTGGATATTGACACCTGTTATATCAGCCTTCATTTACATGGATGCTCAAGCTAAGTCCAGTAAAAACAGTTTAGCATTGACAAACAATCAGTCGCATCTTTTCGCTGTTATGCGAGAATTTAAGGTAAGTATTGACCTAGAGACCACAAAATCAAATCCAGGTTGATGCACACCATCTGGCCTATTGAGGCATTAGGCTGCCTCTAAATATGCATGTGTGAGAGGTTAGTAAAGATGCAGGTGGCATTACACAATAGGAAGAAAACACTTGAAGGGTGGGAATTTGGAAGGAAAAAAAATGTGTGTGTTTTGTTTCATTTCATTTCATTTCATTTCAATCTATCTATCTATTTTTTTTTTTTTTTGGGGGGGGGGGGGGTGAGAGAGAGAGATATCCACCAATGAAACAGTCTAAGCTTTGCCTTCCACCTTGCCATCACACCTTAGCACCAGATAATACAATCGAGGCAAGTTTATTTTTAGTAAAATGTACACAAGTTTTCATCTCACAAAACAGCTGTTGAAAATTATTACACAATTTACAAAAGGTTTTCCATATAAACCCTTAATGAATCTATCTTGGGATTGTCAAAGAATTTTGGAAAATAAATTAAAAAGTGGGATTATTTGAACATCAATACACAGCAGTAATGCACCATATTTTCATCTTGCTTAAATTTAAATAAAGTCAGAACACATCACTTCTCCTTTGTTTACCCAATTTGCATCACTCGACCCAGCAGAAGTAAATAAGGCAGACTCTGTCTATATATTGGATTTATGTCCAATTTGATACAGCTCATGGATATGGTATGAGCCTTCGAAAGGCCCAGTGGAAGATCTTCTCAGGCATTCTTTACATAATGGTTATTCATTCATTCAGATAGTTCAGATCATGACCTTCACATGGCCAGGGTTTCCTTTTAATAACATTACCATCAGAGCAAAGAAAGAATAGCTTTTTATGAGTCTCAGCAATACCCCTCCTAAATTAATAATCCAATTAATGTCCCATTTAGTATACTGGATATCATACACATGTTCTGCATTGTTGATGTTAAATTGTGAAAGGATTTTTGACACCATCCATGTTGTTAAAACTAACAAATTTAAAGATCTTGCCACATTAACACACACTCCATAACCTCTGCATGTACATTGATGTACACTATGTTGCTGAAACTTTCACTCACCCATCCAAATAATTTAATGCAAGTGTTCCAATCACCTCAAAGGCCACAGGTGTATTCATTCAAGCACCTAGACATGCAGACTGTTTGCCTGAAAGAATGAGTCGCTCTCAGGAGCTCAGTGAATTCCAGTGATAGGATGCCACCTGTGCAACAAGTCAAATTGTCAGTCAACTGTCAGTGGTATTATAATCGCTACATCCCTCAAAACTTCATGTGGCCTTCAAATTACCTCAAGAACAGTGCGTAGAGCTGCATCCAAACCATACATCACCAAGTGCAATGCAAAGCGTGAGATGCAGTGGTGTAAAGCACACCGCCACTGTACTCTATAGCAGAGGATACCTGTTCTCTGGAATGACGAATCATGCTTCGCCATCTGGTAATCTGATAGATGAGTCTGGGTTTGGCAGTTTACAGGAGGACAGTACTTGTCTGGCTGCATTTTGCCAAGTGTAAAGTTTGGTGGAGGGGAGATTATGGTGTGAGGTTGTTTTTCAAGAGCTGGGCTTGGCCCCTCAGTTCCAGTGATAGGGGCCCTGAATACGTCAGCATACCAAGATTTTGGACAATTTCATGATCCCAACTTTGTGGGAACAGTTTGTGAATGGCCCCTTCCTGTTCCAACATGACTGCGCACCAGAGCAAAAAGCAAGGTCCATAAAGACATGAATGAGCAAGTTTGATGTGGAAGAACTTGACTGGCCTGCACAGAGTCCTGACCTCAACCAGACAGAACACCTTTGGGATGAATTAGAGAAGAGACTGGTCTTCTTGTCCTACATCAGTGTCTGACCTCACAAATGCACTTCTGGATAAATGTTCAAAGATTCCCATAAAGACACTCCTAAACTTTGTGGAAAGCAGAAGAGTTGAAGCTGTTATAGCTGCAAAGGGTGGACTGATATCATATTAAACCCTATGGATTAAAAATTGGATGTCATTGAAGTTCATATGCGTGTGAAGGCAGGTGAGCGAATACTTCTGGCAATATAGTGCATTACAGATTCTTGGAAGTATGGTAGTATAGCGCCACCATCTGGAAAGAAAACCAGTGGCATTGTCACCTATTTCAATTCTATTACCCCTAGAGAGTTGGCACATTTGCAGTAGTTATTGGTTATGATGGTTATAATTATATGCCCATGGTCAACGTTACACTGTTATAGAGCACCACCTGAACACATGAAAGTACTACTTTTAGAGTATTATAAGAAAATCATTACATGGGGCCACACATAAGATGTGGGTAAACTGTTTGATGACAGGTCACGTGTTGCAGCACTAGAGATCACATGCTTCTGCAAAGCTACTTTAAAGTTCCACTATGAACACTGGTATGTCTTCTCTTCTGTGTGAGTGCGCTGATGTATTTTGAAAGAACTTAGATGAGTAAAACTCTTTCCACACTGTGAGCAGTAATACGGCTTCTCTCCTGTGTGGATGCGCTGGTGTCTTTGAAGAGTAGTAATTTGACTAAAACTCTTCCCACACTGTGAGCAGTGATACGGCTTCTCTCCAGTATGAACGCGCTGGTGTACTTTCAGACTACCCATATTAGTAAAACCTTTTCCACACTGTGAGCAGAAATACGGTTTCTCTCCTGTGTGAGTGCGCTGGTGCACTTGAAGACTACCCATTTTACTAAAACGTTTTTCACACCGTGAGCATTGATATGGCTTCTCTCCTGTGTGAACGCGCTGGTGTACAAGGAGACTACCCATATTAGTAAAACCTTTTCCACACTGTGAGCAGTGATGAGGCTTCTCTCCTGTGTGAATGTGCTGGTGTACTTGGAGACTACCCATTTTACTGAAACCTTTTCCACACTGTGAGCAATGATATGGCTTCTTCTCACTTGTGTGAACAAACTGATGTATTTTACAATTAAAGAGTCGACTAAAACTTTTTCCACACTGTGAGCAGTGATGCGGCTTCTCTCCTGTGTGAATGCGATGGTGTACTCGGAGATTAGCCATTCGTGTAAAACCTTTTCCACACTGTGAGCAGTGATGCGGCTTCTCTCCTGTGTGAATGCACTGGTGTGTTTGAAGACTGCCTATTTGAGTAAAACTCTTTCCACACTGTGAGCAGTGATGCGGCTTCTCTCCTGTGTGAATGCGCTGGTGTATTCGGAGATTAGCCATACGAGTAAAAGTCTTTCCACACAGTGAGCATTGATACGGCTTCTCTCCTGTGTGAATGCGCTGGTGTACTCGAAGATTAGCGATTCGAGTAAAACTCTTTCCACACTGTGAGCAGTGACACGGCTTCTCTCCTGTGTGAATGCGCTGGTGCACTCGGAGATGACCCTTTCGAGTAAAACCTTTTCCACACTGTGAACAATGATACGGCTTCTCTCCTGTGTGAATGCGCTGGTGAGTCTGGAGACTGGCTATTTGACTAAAACTCTTTCCGCACTGCGAGCAGTGATACGGCTTCTCCCCTGTGTGAATGCGCTGGTGCACTTGGAGATGACTGATATTAGTAAAACCTTTTCCACATTGTGAGCAGAAATACTGCTTCTCTCCTGTGTGAATGCGCTGGTGCACTCGGAGATGACCCATTCGAGTAAAACCTTTTCCACACTGTGAGCAGTGATGCGGCTTTTCTCCTGTGTGAATGCGCTGGTGTGTTTGGAGACTGCCCATTTCACTAAAACTCTTTCCACACTGTAAGCAGTGATACGGCTTCTCTCCTGTGTGAATGCGCTGGTGTACTCGGAGATTAGCCATTCGAGTAAAACTCTTTCCACACTGTGAGCAGTGATACGGCTTCTCTCCTGTGTGAATGCGCTGGTGTACTCGGAGATTACCCATTCGAGTGAAACCTTTTCCACACTGTGAACAATAATACAGCTTCTCTCCTGTGTGAACGCACTCGTGTTTTTGGAGCCTATTACTCGAAGTAAAATTCTTCCCACAAACCGAGCAACGGTGAGGATCTTTCTTCATTCCTAAAGAGCTGGTGATAGCATCAGGTGTATGGGAAGCCTTTTGATCACAACTCAAGTCTTTTGTGGACATCATGTTTCTTGGCATCCCTGGGGGGTGGGAAAAAAATAGAAAAATCATAAAACTGATTATTATCATCATCATCAACATCATCTCAGTGCCCAAACTAAGGAAGTGATAGGAAATTAGTCAATGATCAGTCGTTACTGACGAGCACTACAGTTAAATATGATATTGTTGTGGCAGCAGAAAGTCCTCTACAGGTGGAAAGGAGTTGGGTTTCAGCAGCAGCAGATATTATGTTGGATTTCACATGTGTGTAGTAACTGACAATATTTGTGTGTTCACAGATAGAAAGATTAGTCTAAAAATATTCAGTGAATATTGAAGTTATAGTGTGTCTTTTAGACGTTAAGGTGATAAAAGGCAGCTGAATTTTGTTAAATTGGACTGAAAATGGGAATAAACAGTCAAATGTAGGCTTGTCTCTGAGTTGTGAGAGAACTATTACATTCATGCTGAAACAAGGGATTCTGAGCAAAGGGGTCAACAAGGAATGTGGTTCTGCCAGAGCCCACAGAGGCCAGCACCAGGCACTGGTCTCCCTGAAGGTGCATCAGGCACAACACAACCAGGCACCATACCTAAGACAAGATGGTGCTCCAAGCCCTGCTTCAGGGTTTAGTGCTGCAATTGCCTTCCTGATGGCCCTGAGGTTTCTCGACCCCAGCCTTACTAAGATGGGGCTTCAGAATGATCCTGAAGCTAGTCTTAGCCATTTCCTTCTACCATTAAGAGTAGTAGATCACTGATTATTGCAGACCAATGAGTGGTTCAGCAGATGCCCTCAGCAAGCTGACTGATCTATGGGAAGCTGAAGCGGCCTGTCCCATAGATGGTTGGGCGCTCGCATACAGAGCATGGCTAGCAACTTTGGTTGCTAGATTTAGAGGAGGCTGTCCAGGCTTCAATTTCATCCTGGAGGCCATGCTGATCATGCCAAATGGTAGGGCTGATTAGGATATTGGACACATCGGGTGTTTCACCTAATCAAGAATTTAGTGTGGCGGTGAGAATACCAGGAAGTAAGGCCTTGGACAATTCAGGATGTAATCAGCCACAAGCTATCAAAGCCTGATTCAGTGGAGGCTTGTAGACGGTGCATGATTAATGAAGGTGATTTGTTTATAGGGATGTTCATGAACATCCACTGGTGCCCAGGGTTCTTATTAAAATCTGCTTTTGGTTATTTTTCCTTGACCTAATGCCAACTGTTATCAGCTGTTGAGTAAAAATAAAAAAAAAATACGTTCTTATCTCATTGTTGTTTCATCTTGGTTCTTCTATGAAAAAATACAGGAACATTTCAACAGCACAGCATGTGGAACGAGTCCCAAAGCCATCTGCATGAGCTCCACATCAGGTAAACAATAGAGAGAGTGGGGACTCCTCCCTCTATACAGACATTTCTTTACTAGATTTCCCATTGGAGAAGTTGTAGAATTAGAAATTGAGGCATGCTGTTGACCATGTGAGGAAAAATTGATGGTCAAAACCTTCAGCAAAAAATTATTAAAGGTAGGTTGTATTGAGTGATGGCCAGAAAAAGAGATTACACGATTATTGATCCAAAGAGCTTATTATAATCCTATAAGAAAGCCCCTGTGGGCAAAACTGTCTCAATGCTCATTGAAATGTTTGTTGTGTATGAAACTTGCCCTGAAAAATGCCAACGGGTTAATTCACGGGCCACTCCAAAAGCTCACTGGTCTATAGTCTGGACTGGTTTTCAGCCAAGTAAAGGCACTTTGTGTAGGGGCCCATTATTGCATTCACCTGACTCTTCATTTCTTTCTGTTTTAACATTGACTGCTTTCAAGTGGGCAGTCCATAATATTCGGTACTAGCTACTGTGGCAAC
This sequence comes from Neosilurus hyrtlii, assembly GCA_028564935.1. Lineage (NCBI taxonomy): Eukaryota > Metazoa > Chordata > Actinopteri > Siluriformes > Plotosidae > Neosilurus > Neosilurus hyrtlii. The sequence goes on from JAOUQZ010026379.1 coordinate 9,663, forward strand.
CTTTACCCCTGAGTGCAGATAATGCTCTGCTCCAATGGCTCGACAGCATGAAAGATGCTATCAAGCAGATCACTAAGTTTTAAAAAAATGCTATTTTTTCCCACATGTAAAAAACAAAAACAAAAGAAAAAAAACCTTCAGGTAGGCAACATTTTGCTGGGTTGGTCAGATTAGGGAAAACACCCCTTTTTTATTATGCCTAATCTGTGATGCACAACAGCCATTTAAGTTGGAGATGGTCCACAGTCTGGGGTCACACATAGTGTTGGCTGATTACCCATATTCTCCCTGGGGTGGGGTCAGCTGTAGACTGGATGGCTCCCTGGCCTGAGTCAGGCAGTGCAGTTTAATGGCAGTGCATGGGTAGTCAAGCACCATTTACAGGCATAGATTAGTATGGTACCACTGGAAGGAAACATGATGACTTTCATCAGTACCGAGACCACAGACTGTATCCCAGACTACAATAACTTGTATGAGGATATCATCATCTCCACTACAGTCATTGACAAAAGTCTTGTCGCAAATCGGGACATTCATGTATAAAAGCCCATATCTCACCAACCTACTATGACTTAAAATAACCCCCTGATGGTACTGAATATTATGTGCTAGCAGCAGTATTGGAAAGAAATTTCTTCTGATCATTACAGCTTCTTAAATATAAACATTGCAGTTTTTGCCTGGACAAAAGTCCTGACGCAGAGACTTAATTTCATTTTCAAGACAATATCTATTACAGTCCAATATATCCGATAATATACAATTATCAAATGGCCTTGTTTATGACTGAATATATAATATTGTAGAAAATATAACATCATATTGAAAAATAAAAGCATCACTAAAGGTCAATAGCACCTCTGCAAACATGGCCGTGATTGTACCAGACTCCCAAGTGCTCGTCATGATGAATAATTATCATATTAAAAGAATCAGACACCTTCAAGATGTTCATATTACAAATAATAAAAAATTTGTAAGTGGTACTAAAAATTATTGAGGCCCAAGTACTTGTAATCTATTTTTAATACACAAGTAAACTATTTTAGAAGGGACCTCGTTCATCAAATGGTCAGAAAACAGTCTGTTATCAACCCTTTGGTGAGAAATATGAGCCACCTGTAGGTCTGAAACATAATTAGAAACAATACTTTGATGATGTTTGTGTCTGGTAATGTTCCCACCCATCTTACATAGCTTTGTGATACCTATGCACTGGGGGTGACCTTAAACCATGATGTTTCACTTTCATATATGACTGGCTCTTCAGTGAACTCTGGGTCCAGCAATTTTCTAGATGGTCAGTAACAACATTAGTGGCAGAGCGATATGATATTATATTAATAATTCATCTCAAATGTATTTTTTTCTCCACTTTCTTGCTAATATCAGTTTCCGTGTGTTAGGGACTTGGTAAGCACGTTATGGTGTTCTAGCTGTGTCTTGTACAGGACCCGTATAGTGGATGGTGACCACTGCAAGAAATAGTATGTAGAGTTGATGCTGAAGCAGGCATTACTAGCTATAGGTCCTAATGGAGCTTTTGAGGGAGTCATCAGGAGGCAAACTACAACTTTTGTGCAGCCAGTTGTTTTGTGGATAGTTTTCCTTGCATGACATTACCTACGTGTACCAAGGGGGTCTGTATTTTTACTACTGCTTGCAAATTATTTTCATTTGCTTTTAAGAGATCTCGAAGGTTTCTATAGTTTTTGCAAAAAGATTTTATAAATTGCCTGAAAGCTGCTTTAATACCTGTATTTTATGTATATTTAGTTAAATCAAGCATTTTTCGTTAGTTTTTACTAATTATATATTACTAATTACTTTGATCCAGAATTTGATGTTGCATGATTGAGACAAGACTTTTTTCCAGCCTAGAAAGGATATGATCGTCTTTTATTAGCTGTAAAAAGTATAAATAAATTTACAATTTCCTGTTGCTTTAACAAAACATTCTGTATACTTGTAGGATTAATGTAAAGCAGAGTTGATGAAAATCAGTTAATAGGTTTGTGAGATATGCAATTTTATACATGAATGTCCACATGTGCAACAAAATTCTGGTCATTTACTGTAGGACTGTCCACTGTTTCTCACCACCAAAGAACTGATGTCCAAGATTGAAAGCAGTGCCTTGACTTGATAAAAATTATTGTTTTACCACGTGGTATCGGACTGACTACTGCCTGACACCAGTATTAGTATCGGCAAACTCTATACATAATCTATTATTTCCTAGTGGATCATGAACTTTCATAGATCAGAAATCAATTGGTTCAAAAGTAATGCAGAAAAATTTCTTTACATTTGTACATATACTTGAGCTTACTTTTTGTAATTTATTGTTTATTATAACCTATTTAAATTTTGCTAATTTAGCTTTTTCATATATACGAATTAATAAACAAGAGTGCAAACAAGACTTATTTCACAACCCGACAAGGCAGGTATGTGTACCAATCAGTATGAGAAAGAAAAGCACCCTTATAGGCTATCCACAAACTTGTGCATGCTGGCTCAGTAGCTTATTTACCTTACTTCTTCATTTAAAAAAAAAAAAAAACCTGATTTATCTGCAAAAAAAAATTTTTGCTTTAGATTATCAAATAAAGATATAAATATAGCTATATCATAATGACAATGACAATTAATAATAATACTTAATACTCAATTACTATTAATTAATAACTACATATTAATAATAGTATATACAGGGCTTTCAAATTGTTTTCCTCAGTGAGGCATTCATTCCATGTCAGATCAGAGAATAATTACCTGATAGAGGTTTATAATAATTAAACCTGGGGATTTATTATCAATATTCTACACACATAAAAGACTACATCAGATTTCTAATTTGCGCTGGTAAGGATAAATCCTGTAACAGACTAGATCCTGTATGATATCAGCTGAGAGATTATGTGACAGACCCAAGTTGAATTAGTGATTCCAGTAAAAGTCATTAAAAAAAATAAATAAATAAAATAAAAAAAACAGCAGTTCACTCAGTAGGTTACTAGGTTACATAGGTTACTGCATAGCCTCTTTATATTTCCCAGTCATATTCTCCTTTTCTCTCCCGTCTAATGCTTTATAAAGATTCAGACAGGGATCCAAGAGCAAAATGCATGTCTAAAGCCACTGAACAGATTTGAGATGCTGTTGTGTAGCTTGAGCAGTAAGTACTCAAGTAGCTTGAGCAGTAAGTACACTGACACTGGAGTGTCCAAGTGATCAAATATATTTTGAAATATAATACGGGGTGACATGGTGGAAGGTACGTTGCATGTAGGAAATATGCAGATTTTTTCTTTTGAAAACGATTGTGGTTCAGAGGACTCACCACCAGCTTATGTCAAATAAGAAAGGCCAGTATATGTCAAATGAATAAATTTAACAATGGGAAAGTAGAAAAGATTGAGTATATAGATCTAAAAAAAAAAAACAATAGATCTTAGTGTAACAACTAGAAAGTGAAAGGAAAGGCCAAGAAATCAGGAAACCCACCTCGTAATCATGACACTAATAATAATAAACCATAAACAATGCCTGCTGGTAATCTAGATCTGATCTAGCATCAAGATCAAGTAACTTCTAGTAATTAGGCTTAACTTGTTGAGGGAATACTGTTTTAAAAATAAAAACTAAGCATACAACATTACTTGACTGGTCTGTGGAAAACGATGCTGAAGTTCCAATGCGCATTTCTCCCTGCACTCGTCTGCCGAGCCAAAGGGAGGATTGCGAAAATGTTATTGGAAGGATAACGCGACAGGAAAGAAATGTTAAAAGTTTTGACACCTTACCAGTAGAGGTAGTAACTCTACTGTATGGGTAACTGAGCTCTGTGAAGTTAAATACTGTGATAGGGACCATAAGAACTTAATTCTCCTGCCCAGTGTCCGATGTCAGCTGAGCTACTTTTACATTATCTGTATTTTGTCTACACATGTTTAGGTAAAACTGATGATAGTTTTTGAATAAAACAGGTTGCTTTGACGTTGTGAGGGAGGATGTTTCATAAATAGTCTGGTGACAACTTTTTGTGAAAAGACCCAATTCCCCAAAAAATTCCAATGTCATTGCAACAAACACAAAGTCTGAGAAGAATAACAACTATTCCTAATACTTCTGAGAAGTAAAAAATTAACACACTACACAGGAAAAAGTAAATCATAGTGTTAAGTACCTCAATATGAAGACCTAAACTTTACTATCAGAATTTTAACACCTGAACTGTTGGCAGCTTGTATTTTTGAGCTTGAAAATTACCATTGGTTACTCATTGTTCATTTTATATCTGATCAGTTTTACTTTTTGTCAAGTTGTTTATTCATTCATTTGCTGAACAACTTAATCCTACAAGGATCACAGGGAGCCGGGAGCCTATCTCAGCCAACTCAGAGTGAAGCAAGGCTCCCCACCATGCACAACCATTCACACTCACATCTGGGAGCAATTTGGAACAGTCATGTAGCCTAACGTGCATGTCTTTAGACTGTAGGAGGAAACCAGCATACACTGAAGAAACCCACTAAAGCGTAGGAAGAGAATGAAAAAACTCCACACAGACACGCCCGAGCCGAACCGAAGACCCAAACCCAGGACCGCCTTCCTGGAAAGCGGACATGCTTGCCACTGCACCACCGTGTGCCCCAGCTGGAACTTTGTGTAGGTGAAATATGACACTTCTAGGATCATAAAAACGGTCAGATTTTTTTTACATTCCTTTTTTATTAAATTGCAGTTTTAAAAAAGCTTAACTATATATAAAAATAAAAAAAAAATATTTATAATAATCAATAATTAGTAAATTAGTAATTTATAAAATTAGAAAATGAATGAATTCCTCCAGAAATCAGAACTGTGATGATTCAGGGTCAGTGATATTATTAAACACAAAACTAAAAGATAAACTGAGGTAAAATACTGCAACATTTAATAAATAACAACAAAACTGAAGGGAAATGTCTTTTAAAAAGATTAAAACCAGCTCAATTTTACCTGTAACTGATATT
>JAOUQZ010026406.1:0-14685 GCA_028564935.1 Neosilurus hyrtlii
TGTTGTAGTTTGTAAAATAATGTAAAAAGAACTACTTGGAAATGCGAGGTCAAAGGTTTAATGGCTTAGCCTTCTCAGAATGACATGTTCTGCTGGGTCCCTACAGTGTCTTTCCCATATGTTTCAGACTGATGTGTTTTTATATGTCTCTTTCCTGCAGTGTTCCAACATTCCAAGGCCTTGCAGAAGAAATACTCAGCAAAATTGCAGATGTGCTGGAAGAGGTATGCTTTCCAAAACTCAACACATTTTTTTTGCCATTAAAAAATTTAAAATTGAAGTAAAAACATGTAAGTGCAATTTATTTATAAACTAATCGACCACCACAGACCTACAAATCAGGAAACACAAAAGCATGACAGAGTTTATTGCAAAAAAAAAAAAAACAAAGGTGATAACCGTTGCTAGATTCACAAGCTACGATCTGGTTATCAGTCATTAGACACATATGAGTTACCTTTTAACATGTCCTGACAAGCATGCACAAATTTAACTGATCCAAATTACCAGGCTCACAGAGTCATATTCTGCAAAGGTCACAAAGTATGTTAGGCCAGATTTTTGTTTAAAAATTCTTTTTTTTTTGTCTGCATGTTTATTAATTTATTTGTTTGTTTTTAATCAGAGAAATTAGGTGACGGTTGAAGACCAAAAGCTGTAGGTAAAATGTAGGTAAAGTGAATCAAGAATTCCAGAAATTTGTTGAGGTGGATTTTGAATAAATAAACAAGACATTTTCTGCTTCACAATACAGATGAGCAGTCTTTTACACCTGCATGTACATTTGACCTGTATTAAACTTTAAAGAAGTGTCTATAAAACAGTAGTATTGTAGTTCCAATAATCTTAAGAAAACGTTACTATTTCAATCAGAAATGAACTCATCTCAGAATCACAAACACACCATCTAACACAGAATCACGGTCTCAGTTGTCTGAGGAGTTTTCTGTGGTTTTTCCAAAAAAAAACAACCCCAAAAAAAAAACATTCATGTGCCGCTAATTGTCAGGTGTGGGCGCTGATGAGAAAACTGGATATTCTTTTTTTATCCGGTTTTGTTTGCAACTTTTTTTCTTGTACAAGTCAAACAGAAAATAGAAGTTGAGAGTATAGAATCAAATCTCAATTTATGATTAAATATGATTAAGAATTTAATTTGACACAACTAATAGCAGAATACAAAAGACAGGAGAACATGCATTTCCTCCATGTCAGTATTGTCAGCTGTGCTGCTGGGCAGATCGATCTATCGATCTATATATCAATCAGTGGTATAATGTGTACATGGCAGGTATTGTAACTCTTCTGGTTGCTCTAATGCTGATTGCTGTAAAGGAGATGAAAATATATCACTTTCTAATTCATTATGCACATTTCAGTCATGTACATTTTCTCCCACACACTTTGATCTCACCCACCACATATGAACTCAAAATGAAGTCAGTCTCATGAATGAAGACATCATTTACCTAAAAAAGAAGTAGACTAAGTCACTTAGGGCACACAGCATAGGGCTACAAGAAATGTTATCATAGTTTTAAACAAATGAGCTTGATTTGTACATGTATAATAATGTTCAATTATAAAATGGCAATATGGTATTTGGCCATGTAGTGGCTTGCAGCTGAGAAAGTCATAAAGTTAACCATCATGGCTGATATTTGCATAAGAAATGTCCTGATTTTAGCTTTACTCTGCATGATGCATGTGATCACGTGACTTTTTATGCAGTTAATATTGCCACCATCACAAATTTACTTCGAATTAAATAGGAATTTAGGGATGGTTCAGAATCTTCAGTATTGGATAGTCCAATTTTTTTTAATTCTGAAACTTTTTGTTTATTTACTATTTTACTAAATTAGCTAAATCTTAGCTATGTCTAACATACGCTGATAGATTAATCAAAGGAAAGCATTATCCTTTTACACTGACAGAAAGTGAAGGCATCCCACAAGAATGCAAGTTTGGGGAAAGGGGTGGGGCTTCTACATTTAAATTTACGACATTGGGCAGATGCCCTTATCCAGGACAACTTACAATTATAATTTTATACAACAGGGCAAGAGGGTTAAAGGCTTTGCTCAAGGGTTAAGGGCTCAGCAGTGGCAGCTTGGTGGTATTGGGGCTTGAACCCCCAACCTTTGGATCAATAACCCAGAGCCTTAACTGCTAAGCCACCACTACCCACTAGCTCTAGGTGGGGTCAAAAAATATTGCTTAAAATAATTTTTATAATTTTATAATTTTTATAAATATTTTAAAGTGTTTAAAATATCCGATGCTGATCGGCTTTCTCATGTGGCATATTTTAAATGGTAATTCCTACTAAATTTAATATTAATTCATTGAACTCTATTTTGGATTGAATTGAACATACATTTTGAATTGATAATCCAAAGACAATCTTGTCAAAAACAAGATTAAAAATAGACTAAATAAATGTTAATATTTTGGTTAATAAATGTACTACTACTACTACTACTACTACTACTACTACTAATAATAATAATAATAATAATAATAAAAATAAAATTCCAAATTAAGATAAAAAATATTTTTTTGTGTTACAGTGCTTACATGCAGAGTGTCAGGAGCTGTTTATGCCTGATATCTATTGGTATTCAGTCCCATAACCTTGAGGCATAAAAGGCTGCACAGTCCTATTTCCTTTTGTCTGTTGCTGAGAATCTTCAGTATACCACCAGCAGGTTGTTGCAGTTATTGATGGCACATATTTAGCAAGGTAGTTAGCAATGTAACTCATTTCTAAACCATTCAGCTCTTTATATATAAAGATCTTAAAATTATTTTGAAAGTTCCATAAAGCCAGTGCAGAGCAGCTTAAAATGATCAGCTGATGTGCTGTCTCTCCTCCTGGTTCTGGTTAATAGCCAAGCTAGCTGTTCACATGATGTCACCAAGTGGCAATACCCATAGAAAAAAAGTCTATAGGATTTCTACAGATTTTTTGCACTCTAGGTTTTTTGCGAATGCTCTAGGCAGTTGCTCCATAGGAAGTTCTACAGACTTGACTATGGATTATATAGTCAGTACTATATATTTCCTATAGATAAGTCCATAGATTATATAGGAGAGGCTATTAGATTTCCTTTATTCTGTTGCAAATACAATAGATATGCTGTAGATGTTATAACATGGACTATAGATTTCCTATATATTCTATAACCCAACTATAGATTTCCTACAGATAAAACTATACATTTCCTACAGCCACGACAGTAGCTCCATATAAATTATATATATATATATATAGCCAAAAAGTGAGGTTTCCCAGGATTTTTTATAATACCCTAGAAAACAGTACTTCCTATATACAGTAGCACTGTAAATTTCTCATATATAACATATACTAGTATATCACAACTCCCATAAGAACCAGTCCGTGTAATTCATACTATTAATGTTTCAACAGCCTGATTAAAAAATATCTTGCAGAAAGACCATCTACAAATTCCTTTAAAAAGAAAAATCCAGAATGTGAATAAGCTCAAATTTAGTAAATATAAATGAATAAAAAAATTCCAGTTTTCATGTTTCACAAGTATGTATTTTATAAACATTTTGATCCTAAGTTTTAAACATAATTCACTGATTGCACAGTTCTAAACAAAAATAAACATATGTAATCATATATTTTAACAGTTATGATAAATTATAAAAACTCATATTAGTTCAGATTTTTTTAAAGACTGGTACATCTCATAAATTAAATGAATATTCATTATTGACATTTTATCGATTATATGCATTCAAATTAATTGATGTGTGTTCAGTGTGTACAATAGAAAAACAGTAAGTGCTTTTTTTTAAATATAAATGCAACATTCTATTGAAATACATTCTTAATAATAAATACTTATTGTACATAAGTAATTGCATGAATAAAATATAGTTTCATATGCAATCAAAGAAATTAAACTACAGACATGAATTGAATAGAAAGTCAGAAACAATATCAAATATTAGGTATAAAGGTTGAATAGAGTTATCTAAACACAAAATTAAATATAGATAGTTAGAAAACTAAAACAGTGAGGATATGAGAAAAATATTACATATATAGATCTTAATTTAATTCATTTCTTGGATTTTTTATTTTTTTTTGTCAGCTATGTTTAGACGGCTCCTGATCCAGCCCCACGTTTATCCCCTGATGAGTGGGCAACCACGGGCTTTTGGGATGAAACTGTAGTACTGTTATTCTTTCCCACATACAATATATTTAGCTTTACTTCGACGTATCGAGCACTGTTCTACAGAAAATCGACTCAAGATCTTATATATATATATAAATGTGCAATGGATGTGCAAATCACTATGCCACCCCGTTTAGCCTACTGGTAAATTTTTTGATGATTTTTTTAACTGATTATTTTAGTAAGACCAGTTTTAGTGTTATGGAATCCACTAAAGCCTAACTGAAATTCCTCCAGGATATTGTTTCCTATAAGAAAGGAATTGATCCACACCAAAATTGTTCAAATTTCTTGCTAATGAATAGAAGGCTGGATGTTGGCCTACAGCTGGTGAGAGCATTTCTGTATCGGTTCAGGTTCTTCCGTATGGGTTTAACAGCAGCTGTTTTGCTAGCATCCTGGGAAATGCCAGTTCAGGTTGATTCGTAACACTGTTGAACACTGTCTTCGATCAACTCGAGGTAAAGGAGTTAAATTCATTGACAATCTTGCAAAGCGCAGTTATAATGCAGTACAGGTGTATTTCCCCACAGTTCCATCTTTTCAGGGTTTGCTGAGGTCATCTGTGTTTACATCAGCAGCAGAACTTCTGAAAATTTAACTGAAAGTGATGCAAGTTCTTTGATGAAGAGAACCGTGGGGGTGAAGTCTTGGAAAAGTAATCCTTTCTTACTATTTGTTTTGCTTTGCTCATAACAGTCATGGCTTCTTGGGTTGTGAACTGTTAGCCTTGTTTTCCTCCATTTTCTTTTAGCTGCCTGACAGTTTCTCTAATTCTCTTGAGCAGTGTTATTGTTTAACCATTGGGAAATATTGTAGTGTAATGGTTAGCACCTCTACCTCACAACATGAAGGTCCTGGGTTTGAGTCCTGGGCTTGCCAATGTTGTTTTTTGTGTGTATTTTGCATTTTTCCCTGTGCTTGTGTGGGTTTTCTCTGGACAATCCTGTTTCCTCCCACATTTCAAAGACAGGCACATTAAATTTGTCCCTCGATATGAGTGTGTATGTGAAGTGTTGTGTCTGCATTGGCCCAGCAATGGATTGGCAAGCCATTTGCTCAGAGTCGGCTGAGATAGGTTCCTGCCTCCCCATGACCTCATGTACAAATTTTGGCAGTGGACTAGTATTAAACTAGTATTTAAAGCAGAAGACAGAAGGTGTTGTTGAAAATTTCAACCATATCATTTGAAGTTTAGTCACTTATGGTGACTACATATTATTACTACATAATATTAAAATATTCACAAATATTCTCATATCTCATAATATTAAAGGTTTATTTCTTCTGCCTTGCCACTTAGGAATCACTTATGAAAATTTTATTTTAGTGTTTTAAGATTAGGTTTGGCATCATAAAACACAGTGAATGTCAGAAAATCAATTTGAATATTAAAACATTATTAATATTCATTCATTCATTCATGTTGGTTTATTTTTTCAAATGTTTTATCCTTTATTTACACACCCTCACCAGACATGAAGCTTTAAAACCAGGATTTTCTTACAGTGGACGTGCTAACTGCTGTCAGTATTTCATCCTGTAATTATTTAACACAGTCTAGAATGCTACCATGCTGTGTGTGGATTCATTTACATAATGAGTGAGTTCAAAGCTGACCAGCATATTCAAAAACACCATAGATACAGAGTCATTCTTTTATTTAGTTAATATGCATATTCACTTCAATTCAGTTTTATTTGTATAGCGCTTTTTATAATTGATATTGTCACAAAGCAGCTTTACATAGTAAAAGTAATTTAAGGAGGAATCTAAAAATTTTTCACCAACCCCTACACTTCCCTAATGAGCAAGCCCGCGTTGACAGTGGCAAGGAAAAACTCCCTCAGTTGACACGAGGAAGAAACCTTGAGAGGAACCAGGCTCAAAAGGGAAACCCATTCTCATTTGGGTAAAACCATAAAATACAAACCATATAAGAAAATTTCATTACAGTCCAACATGTAGTCCGTTTGGTTATACCACAACTCATTCATTCATTCATTCATTCATTTTCTGAACCGCTTAATCCTAACTAGGATCGCAGGGAGGCCGGTGCCCATATCAGCCGACTCTGGGCGAGGGCAGAGTACACCCTGGACAGCTCGCCTGGCCATCGCAGGGCAGAAACACGCTGACTGCTATGCAGCCTACTCTTGACAAAAGTCAGCAATGGTTCTTTTACACGCCTCTCACCACAGACAGTGAGAGACATGGCCGGCATTTGATAACCCAGTTAGCTGCACTGGGGGTACAGCAGTGCCAACCCGCTGGGGGTTATGGGGGTTAAGGTATGCTTATAACAGTGTAATGGTAAAAGAAGAGTTTATTAGTGCTGGGTTCAAGCAGGGACTCCGGCATGACTAACTATGACAGCATAACTAAAAAGAAAGAAATCAGAAGGAAGACAGACATTAGGGCACCTTGTAACATTGGGCAATCAGCCATTCCACTGTCAACGGATCTGAGTGAGCATGTAAAGTGAGGGAGCAACAGCATCCCAACGCCACAGTTTACCAGAACCCTCTATGCCTGAGAACCCCCAGATCTGCTCCTTTACCTAATAAAAGCCTATTAACAAAATGCTTGACTAAACAAGTAAGTTTCCAGCCTAGTCTTAAAAACAGAGACTGTGTCTGGGTCCAGAACATTAACTAGAAGTTTATTCCATATTCAGGCCTCTAGAGTTAATTCCAGGTTTATCGATCCATGTCTAGTAATACTTAGCGAGATCAACTCTGAAAATTGTTTAAATAGTAACAAATATCTCAGTGCCAATAATATAGCGGAGTGGAGCTCCCATATGATACAAAGTATTTTATGGGAACTCTCAAACCCCATGCATGTATCCTATGTATATCAAGATTAATTCATTTTATAATAACTAGTCTCGACATTTAAGTACACCATTTGGTAGGTTGTGAGAACATTTCACAAGAATATCATTAGTTGTTTATTTGTGAATTGCTTACTCTGTAAAATGTAGAATTTGCTTATAGAATAAATCACAATTAGCTACAAAATATATAATAAATCATTTAGCCTAGTAAGAGCGCGAGCGAGTATCCATAGGATGAAAAACCCAATGTGTGCTCTGCTATCATCACAGGTAACGAGATGCCAGAATAACTTGCACGTTATACGCACCAGAAACATTAGGCGATTCCTCCATGTGATTGGGTTAGAAGCCATTCTATTACAATGAGTATTGCATTGCACGGCAATAATAGTATTTCTTCCATCTAAAAAAAACAAAGATACCTACTGCATACGGCACATAGAATTCTGGTTACCTTGTTAAAAAAGGTGTTTTATTTTATTAAAAACATGTATTTTATTTTATGGCGTGAAAAAAGTAACAGTTTGATAGAACAGGGGATGATAGAGTAGAAGTAGTTACCATCACTCAGACGTTCATCCCCATTACGATGGTTATACACCGGCATGAGAAATTTCACCACAGGGTTCCCACGGATACACGTTCATTAGAGGGACGGTCTGACAGACACTATAGGTTCTTGATGTTCCAAAAGCAACTCAGAGCTGGTTAGATGCTTTTTACTTATCTCTGAGGATCCACTTGGGTGGCGCAAGCTCCGTTATAATCTAATGATAATAATTTGTTTTGAGCACAAGGGCTAGATATTCGAATTCTGTAAACTGAAACAGGTCAATGTTGTTTCATACAAGCTGTGTAGAGAATATGGCCACAATCTTTACTCCTTTCCTAGTTTTGTCTACTAACTGATCCGAAAAGTTTGAAGGTGCAAAGCTCGATCAGTGTTGCTATACCAGTACTGTTGTTTAGTTAGCTAACAATAAAAAACATTTAATTCGAAAATGATTTGGTTTCCAATAATCAGATATTATTAAGCAATTCTGCTTTAGGGGTTGTGTGACTGGCAGGGGGTCTGGCTGTGATTGAGTGTTGACAAATTTAAGATTACAGAGGCAGGTACTAGACGGTCTATGATGGCTATGATATGTTTGGCCATGCCAGCGGTATGTTTAATGTCACCAGTATGTTTAATAAAACAGCATGGGGCCTGTCGCATCTCTGGTTTTGGCTCTTTGGGCTTTCACCAGTTGGCTGAACCTTATGATGAACTTTATATCAAGATAAAAATAAATCCTTATGAGTGAGGTTATCATGAAGCTATCTGTTCAGACTGAAGCTAATTTTCTCAGCCTGCGATTTTGTCTGAAACTTGTTTTTAAAATATGCAGTAAAATGAAGACACAAAGCTGATTAAGTGTGATCACAGCTGTTATGTGACAGTTTTTTTTTTGCAGTTGGTTATATAGATGTAAATATTGTAAATGCTATTTGATATATGGATGGAACAGTGGATTAGTGATTAGCACATCCACCTCACACCACACCATCCCACCGTCCACCTGGGCTCGGTGGGGGTGTTTTTCTGTGCAGTTTGCATGTACTCCTAATGCTCGTGTTGGTTTCCTCCAGGTACTCCACTTCCTCCCACGGTTCAAAGACATGAACATTAGCATATGTCAAAATTATTAACATAATCGGCCATTCAAATTGCCATTAAGTGTGAGTGTGAATGCTTGTGTGTCTGTTCGAACAGTGTTGGCTGAGCCAGGCTCCAGTCCCCCTGCAACCCTAGTAAGATTAAGTAGTCTTGGTCTTGAAATGAGTGAGTGAGTATTTGTTATGGGATTTAAAAGCATTGGCAACAGGCTGTTAAACACTTTTCCCGTGTCATAATAGAGCACAGGCCATAACAGTAATGCTGCTTTATGTCACCCTATACTCCACCACTCTTTCACTGAGTGTTTATCTACAACAGCATTCCCTGTTTTGTATGTAACAGTTAACATTAAAAATAGCTTACATTTTCTCAGCGCAGTATCTTTGAGTTCTCACAGTTTTATTGTGTGCGTGTTTGGGATAGCACATTTCTGAAAAGGCTTTAAATTATGTTCAGTGCACTTCATTTCCACTCCATTAGAAACTGACTGTGAGCAATCGAAGCAATTTCCCTGCTGCTCCCTGTGACAAACCGTGTCACTACTCCAAACCAGATTATGTATGCAACCACTTGATTTTTTTTTCTTCTTAGCCTTTAAGATTTCATATCTAATGATGTGTTTGCATTTCTGTACATTTGTGTCATAGTTATGACTCAGGGGCATCATGTCAACGTTGAGTCATGCTGCCAAAGCCTAGATTGCTACAGCTATATATTCAGCAATGCTTGAAGTGTTGGTGACAGGCTGTCTGAGGAACAGGATCTATTTTGGGTTGTTAAGGGTAGCATACACCTTTAGCAAAATGATGGCATTGGGCTGTGGGCTTTATAAATGCACACGTTTCAGCCTTATTGTTCTTAATTTTTCTTCATTTCACACACACACACACACACACACACGCACACACACACACACATACACACACACATAGGGAGGGGCACACTGCAATTAGCAGTGACTGTGTCCACTTCTATGACAAATGCACTTATAGATAGCAGATATAACTGCATGGTTTAGTGTACCCAGTAGGTTCACTTCTTTGTCAATGCTCCTGTCTACATTCCACTGGCAAAATCACAGAACCTGTTTTTGAACTGTTTGTGACCCTGGTGTGAGCAGGGACATTAATTCAGATCGGTTCAAAAAATTATTTTGACACTGTAGTATGGACAGGGTCAGCGTCTTCTCACAGAGAGAAAATTCTAGATTTGAATCTCACCTGAAGTCCATTTTGTATGGGGTTCGCATATCATCTGTTCTTCTGAGGGCTTCCTCTGCATACTTTAGTTCCTCCAATTGTCCAAAGGCAATAGACACATTAGGTCATAACTCATTCACTCACTCAATTGCCAAACTGCTACTAGGGTCACAGGGAGGCGGGAGCCTATCTCAGCAGACACTCCGCCAAAGCTAGATACGCCCTCTATAGCTTGACAGACCATCACAGGGTTAGGTCACAACTGCGTACTCTAAAGTGCTCAAATGTGTGAATGGTTGGTTGTGTGTGTTAGCCCTGCATTATACTGGTGACCTGTTCAGAGTGTCCCCCACATCACGCCTGAAGTCACATTGGATTGACTTCAGCTTCCATTGTGACCCTGAGAAATAAGTGTTCGCCAGGTGGCTTCAAATGCTAGAGGCCTTCCATCAGCACTCTTTGAGTCGTTTGCTTAACAGCAAGTGGTAGCATCATATCTCCAACACCGAGGTTCTTAAAGGCACAAACTCGGCCTCTGTCGAGATGCTCATCCGAAGTAATAGACTTCGCTGCCTGGGGCACATCTGCTGAATGGAACTTGCGAATGCCAAAGCACCTCCTTTTCGGCGAGATGGCAAAGAAGCATGGAAAGATTGCATTAAGGATGACCTGAAAGCCTTTGGCTTTGACAAAGACTGGTTTAAGGTTGTGAATGACAGAAGGTCCTGGCGCATTCACATCCAGCAGGACAAGGCACTTCCGGAGTGCCATCTGGAAAATTGCAGAGAGAACAGATGTGCGAGATACTATGCCAAGGAGGGGGAACCCAATCGTTAGTTGTGATGTGGATGATGATGAAATGACATTTGATTGGGATAAATGATTTATTTTTATTTCACAGATATGGAAAAGTCTTCAAAGTAAATGTACTGTCAGACCAAAGATAAATTAAGTATACAGCATATAAAGGAAGTAAGTATAAAAACACATTATAAGGAAATTTAAAGCCATATCCATATCAGATTATTTGCTGTAAATAAATGTATCATGCTGGGCTATTTTGGAGTTTTTTTTATCCAAAACAGGAAATTGCAGATCACTTTTGAATAAGATTGAGTGAAGTCATCAGTCCTTATTTGTGTTGTAGTTTATCTCCAACATAATATTTCTATTATTCCTCAGGGTATGATACAGTGCTTAGCCATGATAGCTTCACTGTCAGGCTATTATTAGATTGTATCTTCACATTTAATATCACTACCAGCCGTGACTGAGTAGATGCATTATCTATAGTCATGGATTATGTCCTGAAATCTGGCGATTAACCCCAGCATGCAACATATTTCAGTTTTTTTTTTAAGCCAAAACCCTAAACATTTTATCTAAGAATATTATAAAAGTGAGTAGTTTTACAAACCATAGTGCAATTCTACACAAATACATACACTGGAATCTGAATTCTTACACCACCTTAAACTTTTTTCTCTCACTCACTCCTTTAACAAACTGCTTACTCTCACGGGGGAGGCTTGAGCCTATCTCAGCTGACACTAGGCAGGGTACACCCTGAACAGCTCGTCAGACCATCACAGAGCAACACACTCACACCTAGGTTCAATTTTGAATAGGCAGTTAGCCTAACGTGCATGTTTTAGGACTATGGGAGGAAACCAGATGCAAGCACAGGGAGAATATCCAAACACCACACAGAAATGCCGGAGCCTGAAAAGCGAAACCAGGATCTTCTTACTGTGAGGTGAATGTGCTAACCACTACGCCACTGTGCCGCCCTCCTTAAACTTTTATTTTTTGGGGGGATTTAAGTAAACAGGTTTAGACCTCAAGGAGATATACTATTTCTGTTGAAGCTATTGGACCATTCGACAGTAACAGGTGTATGTTAGGACAACACAAACTTACTAACTTACACTAAGTCACATACAGTATTAGGATGCTTTTGAAAGTTATCTATATTTATGTTTCATGTTCTCTTTCTGGAGTATCTTTCTCTCGTCATCAGTTTCAGAAGCAAAGCCCAGACACTCCTTTTCCAAGCTACTTCCACTAGCCCAGACCACCCCACCCTATTGCTAAGGCTCAGTCCAGCCACTCTGTGAAGGAAACTGAATTTGCCTTGTAGAAATCTCATTCTTTCAATCACTACCCACAGCTTGTGACTGGAGGTGAGGGTTGGAACATAGATGGACCCGTTAATTGAGAGCTTACAGCTCAGCACTCTCTTCACCACTATGGACAGATGCAGCATCCACATCACTGCACCAATCCATCTGTCCATCGTCCGCTCCATGTTCCCCTTACTTGTGAATAATACCTGATCTCCTCCACTCGGAGCAGCAATTCAACCCCAAATCGGAATGGGTATGCCACCCTTTTACAGCTGAGAACCATGGCCTCAGACTTGGAGGTGCTGATCCTCATCTTAGCTGCTTTACACTCTGATCCAAACCATCCAAGTGCAAGCTGAAGATCAGTGTTTATGATGCCAATACAACCACATCATCTGCATAAAGCAGAGACAGAATCCTTACTAGAAAACACCTTACCTGACATGCTCCACCACTTAGCTGTATGTAGAACCTGTAACAAAGGGCAGCCCTGGAGGAGTCAACATTTACTGGGGACAAGTCTGACTTACTGTACTCTGTGCAAAGTCTGACTGAACAGTACAGAGATTTATATGGCCCCTAAGAGAGGACCATCCACTCCATATTCCTGAATCATTCCTCAAAGGACACATGTAGTCATAAGCCTTTTCCAAATCCACACAACACATGTGGACTTGTTGGGCAGATTCTCATGCCCCTTCCAGCACCCAGGGGTATAGAGCTGCAGGAGTATATTTGTGCTGAAGAAAAATTATTCTCAGAAATGATTACTAATTCTTTAGCAACAACTCAGTTTAGAGACCTTTTAAACTTAATATTTAGGTATGTCTTGCAAGCATACGAATCTGTGTGACTTTGATAAGGGCCACATTGGGATGGCTAAATGACAGGCTTTATTTGTCTTCAAAATTCCAGGTCTTGTGGGTATTCCTGGTATGCAGTGGTAAGTACCTACAAAAGGTGGTTCAAGAAAATACAACCAGTGAACTATCAAGAGTGTCATGGGTCACCAAGGCACATTGATACATGTGGGATGCAAAGACTCGCACATTTGCTCTGATCCCACAGAAGAGCTACACAGAACACAAACTGCTGAAAGTGGGAATGCTGGCTTGATAGAAAGATGCCAGAACACAGCATACTGTGTATGGAGCCACCTAGCCTTAGTCTGTTCTGGCGGTTTTAGGCCACCCTTCTGCCACCAAAAACTATTCTACAATTAAAGTCACAGTGATTTTCCCCATTCTTTTGACTGATGTAGATATTAATTAAAGCTCCTGTATCTGCATGATTTTATGCATTGAGCTCTTGCTAATTAATTGGCTGAAGTAATGTGTTTTAGTTATGCACTGTATTTCAAATATCACAAAACAAGAATCAACTAAAAAAATGTCTATGCCGATAAGCTAGATATCAGTAAACATATTCATACTTTTGCATATCTACATGATATACATCTTGAAAATATTATTTATTTAGTATTCATAGTTTTATTGGTTTCAAAATAAATCACTGCAGAAAGCCTAAATAGAGGCTTTATAAGATTATTAATTTTCAGACTTCAGAAATGTTGTTTAAAGTGAAAACATTCATGAGAGGTTTCCCCCAAACCACAGTAAAAGATGCCTTCCAGACCCACGTTAGATGAGTGAGGTTATTAGTGATGCAAATCCTGCCATTAGTAGAAATCTCTTTGCCCTTCTCAGCACTCAAACATTATGTATGCTAATTTCTTTTAGCAATTGAAACAATATCTACCCTTGTGGAATTGGGGAAAGCAGCTGTTTGTTTTTTGGTACAATATGGAAATGTGATTGCCTGTGGGATTCATTTTAATTATGATACTCTTGCTTGGATTAGCGCATCTGCATTGTATTGCATTGAAAAGAGAATTCATAATCCCAGAAATGTCATTTGAGATGTTGCCATGGTACCAAAATGCAGATAAAATACCATACCGATTGAAAAAAGTCTGTATATTCACACCAACATGCTCTATTTATTTCATTCATTCATTCATTTTCTGAACCGCTTATTCCTAATTAGGGTCGCGGGGAGGCATGGCGCCCATCTCAGCCGACTCTGGGCGAGGGCAGGGTACACCCTGGACAGCTCGCCAGGCCATCGCAGGGCCAAAAGTTACACAACCATTCGTACTCACACTCACATTTAGGGGTGATTTGGAACAGCCAATTAGCCTACTGTGCATGTTTTTGGAGTGTGGGAGAAAACTGGAGTACCCGGAGGAAACCCACGCAAGCATAGGGAGAACATGCAAACTCCACACAGAAATGCCCGAGCTGGGAATTGAACCCAGGACCTTCTTGCTGTGAGGCCTATTAATTTGTTTATTTATTTTTTAACATTAACTCCAAAAGGAACTAGGCTGATAACATGGTTCATTAATAATATAATGAAGGCTCTTAAATCAATATAATTTTGAGCTTCATTTAAAAATAATGGTATTATTATTATTATCATTATCATCATTATTATTATTATTATTATTAAATAACATTTGTCATTTAATTAATATAAATATATATATATAAAAACATATAAGATCGTGAGTCGATTTTCCGTAAAACAGTGCTCGATACGTCGAAGTAGAGCTAAATATATTGTATGTGGGAAAAAATAACAG
>JAOUQZ010026425.1:0-2500 GCA_028564935.1 Neosilurus hyrtlii
TTTCCTCCCACAGTCCAAAAACATGCACAGTAGGCTAATTGGCTGTCCCAAATCACCCATAGGTGTGAGTGTGAATGATTGTGTGACTGATGGCCCTGTGATGGCCTGGCGAGCTGTCCAGGGTGTACCCTGCCCTCGCCTAGAGTCGGCTGAGATGGGCGCCAGCCTACCCGTGACCCTAAGTAGGAATAAGCAGTTCAGAAGAAGAATGAATATTGTTTACTGTGTGAGAAAAGCACTGCCAAATTGCAAACGAACTGTTAAGCTGATAAGCTCCTACTGTTGAGCAAGAAGTGGCCCAGGGGCGGGACATAGGCATTCTAGCATTTAATTGGATGAACATAAGATTGGTACAGGATGAGTCATCAAAAACATGCACTAATTCTCCCTATAATGAGGAATACCTTCATAACAGTTTACAAACTTAGAGCCAGATAACTGGACAATAATCGAAGTTTTAAGTAACAGTACAGTTCATCTGGAAATTTAAGATATAATAATAGTGCGTAGTTAGCTCTTATCCTAATTATATCTACTAATTAGTGGCATAGTATGTGAAGTGGTTTAATACTTTATGTGGCTGTTAAATGACATGGATTCACTTATTAAGGTCAGAAAGAATAAAACATTGTTTAATAAACAAACTAACTTCAACTAATCACTTAAAAACTGGAGATTATACTAAAAGATAAAGTTGTGGCATCAAGGCTGATTAAATTTACATTTTAAACCACTTGTTAGCTGCAGAAATAGGCCAAAAAGACCCTAAAATCATTCATGTACGTCCCGGCAGGGAGGTTAGTGTTCAGGCATGTTGTACAAATTCATAAATAGCACCATATACCGCAACACGCCTAAGGCCGCACTTCAAGCCGCGGGCTCACGTGAAATTAACGCCGCCCTCAGAGCGTCACGCACCGGCTGCTCCACTTCCTCATATCCGCCTTACAGAGCCTTTTTGTTTGTTTAGTAGCTCCGTTTTACCGCAGAAATTGATAATAACATTCATTCGGGTGGATAAAACTAAGTCTGTAGAATATAAAAACCGTCTTACCTGAATGCTGAAATGGTTTAAATCATGTTTTTATCGTTTTTTAATCATTTTCGGGAAGGTTTCACGAGACCAGCGGCGACTTTATAGTGAAGTTGGCACTAAAGTCAGCATCATGTGCTATGCATAATAATGCAGTGATGCAATATTTATAAAGGAAAAGGCGCGGGCCGTTGATTGTGCTTTGCGTAATCAGAAGTTTAAAAGGCAAGCGTGACTAATTTGTTTGGTAAACTGTTTAAAATAATAATTAGGATTTAAATAAATGAGTGCGCGCGCGAGTGCGCCACATCCCCGCCTGGCAGCAGGTGCACGCGCTGCCACTGAGCAAGGAAGCGTCATTAAACATCAACTCTGTGGACTATGAGGATGTGCAGCAGAAGAAAACTCCAAGCAATGCTCAGTTTCATTATAGATCGCAGTCTTGAAATGCAAAGCAGTCGTTAGGAGTGCACAAATAAAATGCAGGTAATCAACAGCAACAACAGAGAGAGAGAGAGACAGAGAGAGAGAGAGAGAGAGAGAGAGAGAGAGAGAGAGACATGTTTATGACACTGAAATCTATTTGCTGGATTTTTACTTGAATGCATGCCATAAATAATAAACTGCACTGCCGCATTAATAAATGCTGAGTAAATGTTCAGTCATGTGAAATAAGATACATCCTGCAACATCACAGAAAATGTAGCACTACATCCTCCAATGTCCACCTTTCTCCTCCTCTCTCTTTCCCTCTGCAGGACACATGACTGATAAGGTGTGAAATGAGCCTTTGCTTGCAGATTATTATTATAATTATGATTATTGTTAGTCATGCAATTGAATATAGCTCTTAAATACAGTATGTCTGGTTTTGCACAATATGCATGTAAACACCTATTTTATTATAGAGTACTGTCTGAGTTTTATTGAAAATGCAATAAAAACTTTCTAATGACAAACGTATCTGTTTTCCTCTTTCACTCAAATTCTGTTAAATAAATAATACCCACTCGTCATTCATGTATAAATAAGACTGGTAGGAGTGAATAAATTGAATTCTTAATCACATTGCATGCATTGAGTTTTATATAGGTCATGAATTTCAGAAGAATTATGACAGTCGCATAACATATTCATGATAAACATTTTGTGCATGTTTTACAGCCATGCTATGAGCCTGCTTTGTTGTTTTTTGTTTTTGTTTTTTTTTTTTTTGTTTTTTTTTTTTTCTTTCTTGCTTTCTTTCTTGAGGGCAGGGGGGGTTTGCATTTGCATCTCCTCAATGTTACATTATCGACGACCTCCACTACGACATGTTGCTAATCCTCACATACAGTCTATGTACAGCATTATGAATTCAAATATATTGCAGTACACTTTTCTCATGAGTCCACGTGATGTTCTATCTGGCGTAAAGCTGGAGGTCACGAGCCGGCAGCTCATGTCCTCCTGGATCATAACTGTAAG
>JAOUQZ010026425.1:7500-14680 GCA_028564935.1 Neosilurus hyrtlii
AACCACAGTGGACTTCACATTGAAACACAACACAACATCACTCTGTTCGGCTGCTTCCTCCAGAAAAACAGAACACGCCAAAATGAAGACGGGACGCCACAATCCAGCTCCTTAAAACAAAACCCACTGTCTCACAAACTAGACTCTTCTGAACCAGGGATCTCCTCAGCAGGATCACATGATGTAACATCATCTGATGGAACCCAGTCAAACAGAAGCCACTGCCTTTTTCACTTCAAGGATATTCAGAGGGTGTCTTCGAAATCAGGTGAAATTCCTGATCAGATGTTTAATTCAAGTCATGCTTTCTTATGCGCTAGATATTTTCTCGTCTAGTACTAGATTACAAAAAAACAATAGCCGCTATCCTATCATCGTGCCAGGGCAAGTCAGGGTTATCTCAAGACTACCTGAGGCTTGTAGCCTGGGGCATTAAGCCTTGAGCTGAAAACCTGTTTGTGCTTCTATTTTCAAACATACCAACCAGTAGTTTTTTCACAGCCCTAACACACCGCCTTGCAGGTTTCCTCTGGATTCTCTGGTTTCATCCCATCTTTAAAAAAAAAACACCCATACCAGTAGGTGGAGTTTCTTCTTAAAACCAGGGGATTTTATTTAATTTTGTTTAGTCTTACATTTTAGTTTTTACTTTAGTGCACATCACTGCCACCCTCTGGAATTAATATTCTATTGTTTCATCTTCACCTTTAAAATGGTTTAACAGCCACAGGGAAGCAAAGAAGAACTGAAAATTAAACTATTCAACAAAATAATTTTTTCACTGCTAGTTTTAGTTTTCATTACTGATATTAAAGCTACATTATATATGTGTGTTATTATACATGTTATATATGTAGTATAGGTGGCACGGTGACATGGTTAGCATGTCTGCCTCACAGCAAGAAGGCCATGAGTTCGAGTCCCAGGGTCAGCAAGGGTGTTTCTGTGTTGAGTTTGTATGTTTTCCCTGTGTTTGCATCGGTTTCATCCAGGCACTCTGGTTTCTTCCCAAAACGCTGTAAGTGTAGCGCCATCTAGTGCTGAGGTTCCAGACTGCAGTCAACTGAAGCCTAAATGGCTCTGAGCAACTGAATAAACATGGCAGTCTAAAATGGAGGCCTCCATGAGAGGGGACCCGCTCCCCATGTGAATAAGAACAGATTATCCTGAGGTCCCGAAACCTCAGCGACTTTTTTTTTTTAATGATTATAGATTCATAAAAACCTACACACTGTACCTTTAACCCTGTTCTATATTAGGTATGAATGAGAGTGTGCATGGTGTCACACCTTACGCAGGGTGTGTTCCCACTTTGCACCCTGTTTTCCTGGGATAGACTCCTGCTCCACTCCAACCTTGCCCAGAATAAAGCATTCCTCAAGAGGAATTTTTTGGCACCAAGAAAGAATCAGACAACCCACAAAATGTTCATTTTGAGCAAAAACAAGATGAGTTTTTGTTTTTCTAAAATTAAATTTCCTTTTTAAAAATCTTGCATCTTTATCTAATACTGTTCTAACAGTTTTATAGATGGTACGATGATGCCTAAGGTCTACAGGGCACTGGACTCACTTTTAATGGTCGAGTGGGTTGTCTGGTTCTTGCACGGTGCTTCAGAATTAGTGATGCTTTATATATACTGAGAGAGTTACACTGGATGGCTTGTACATGCTTACTGTTCTCTTTTCCTTTATTTATTGATTTTTTTTTTCTTTTTCTTTTTTTTTTTTACTGAAAAGTGACTCCTTGCTGACTTTTGGAAAATTCAGGATCCAGACTCCCACGAGACAACAGCCCATATATTCAATATCAATTTAGCTCTCTCTTTAGCTTTCTCTGTCTTCCCTCGCTTGCTCCCTGCCTCTCTGACCTCATCACTCTTTATATATCAGGTCTAAAGGTTACCCAAGGCCATTTTTCATCCTGTCTATCGATTCTGGCCGGGATGACGATGAGAGCACTGCTTCGTATTTCACCCCATGGTCCTGATAAATTTATTGCCTCAATACGTCTCTCTAATCTGCTTAGAGTCAGCTGCAAAGCCCCAGTTCCCTCTGGGCTTTCCAAATCGTTTAAAGGGAGAAATGTAGCGTGAGCTCGGAAGGTTAAGAGAGAAGAGTGTGAAAGCAGTGACAGTTCATTCTGATGAGGTACAGAATAAATGAGGGAGACAGCTGAGCAGTTGATGGTTAAGGGCCCAACAGAGTCAGCTTGCTGTTACTGGAGCTTGAACCCCTTACCTGCTTATCAGTAACCCTGATCCAGAGTCTAAGCCACTGAGCCACAATTAATTTTTTTTTAACGCAATTAATTTCTTTTCACATTATTATTTTTTTTACATAATTAATCTATTTTATGTAAGTACTCACTCACTCATTTGCTGAACCTCTTAATCCTATTAGGTTCTCAAGCGACTCTGAGCGAAGGCGGGGTACACCCTCAACACCTCACCAGACTATTACAGGCCAACACGCACACAACCATTCACACTAACATTTAAGGGCAATTTGGAACAGTCAATTAGCGTACTGTACATGTCTTTGGGCTGTGGGAGGAAACCGGAGTACCCAGAGGACACCAATGCAAGTACAGTGAAACTTCACACAGAAACCCCCTTGCTAAGCCTGGGACTTTCCCAGGATCCCAGGACCTTCTAGCAGTGAGGCCGATGTGCTAACCTCTACATCACCCTGCTGCCCTTTATATAATTTAAAAAAAGCTTTATTTTAAAGAATTAATTTCAGTTCAGTTTGTCTTTATCAAAAGACTAGAATTGTGCATTAGAAAGACACACAAGACAATGTTAATTTATACATATATATAAAATTCATTCATTTTTTTGGTGATTTTTTAATTTTTATTTATTTAAATTTTTTTCTTATAGGATTTATTTTTTTTGCACATTTTTACCTGTAGTTTCATCTGTGGCATTTTAATGATTCAGATATTTTCAGTTGAGATTAATGTTTCGTTTGGTTGTGTAATTTTTGTTCATGGTTAATTTTCAGATGTTGGGCTTGAGATTAAGTTTTAAATAAAAATTTAAATTTTATATAATTCGATGTAGCACAGTGGGGTAGTGGTTAGCACATCCGCCTCACAGAAAGCAGGTCCTGGGTTCGAGTCCCGGGCTTAGTGAGGGCGTTTCAGTGTGAAGATTGAATGTTCACCATGTGTTTGCATGGTTTTCCTTCGGGTACACTGGTTTCCTTCCATAGTCCAAAGACATGGACATTAGGCTAAATTTCAGTTCCAAACTGCCGCCAAGTTGTGAGTGTTGGCCCTGTAATGGTCTAGCAAGTTGTTCAGGTTGTACCCTGCCTTTGCCCAATGTCGGCTGAGATAGGCTCTAACCTTGCCGGGACCCTGATAGGATTAAGTGATTTGGCAAATAAGTTAATAAATTTTTTTGAAAATACAGTCCACATTTTATCCTTATATTTACACACACACATTATTCATTGTCTCACATTTGTTTAATTTTTACTGTCTTCACATGTGATTTTTCCACAATTCATTATTTATAAATCCCCCACCCCCCCCCCCCCCCCCCCCCCATGACTTTTATTTTCACACGTGATCATTTGTAGTTTCAGGGTCTACAAGATCCTTCTTTACGTGTGATACAGATCATAATAAAGGTTGCACGTATGAGGTCTATTCTATAGGCTCCTCATTGCCACTCATCTTCTTGTGTTTTTAGCGAGGTGGTGGAGTGTCATTACCATAGCGTGGTTGGTTCTGGTGCTAATGGTGATTATATTCATCCTTCTGTGGGTCAGAGATCAGGTCTTTAAGCACAGATCCCACTGCCAGAGTAAGTGTCTATACCTGAAACCTGAAAGTGAGTGTACTCTGAGAGGATACTAAACCCACCTCGTCTCTCTTCATTTCTAGGAATGGTGACACCAGTTCTATCCACTGTCAATCATCCAAAAACCTTTTCCAAACGCAGAATTAAATGTGAGTCATTTAAATAACTTCCAAACTTACTGGATCACTGGAGCAGTTCTGGTACCATCAGGAGCACACCTTTAGTACTTTTTATAAGTATCTGTTCCTGTGATGGTCCACGTGTTGTACCTTTAATTAGATTGGACTTCTTGAGGTTCAATAATGTCCCTCAAATTCAACAATACAGAAGACATGCCCTTCATGATGAATTAGGAGACAGGAATTTATGAAATAATACATCTCGAATTTTATCGTTCTGCCTCTTGTTGTTTTGAAGCTTTAGGTGATTTGCCTGACAGCGTACCAGCGATAACTATAGAAGGTAAGTGTGTATCTGTCAACACAGACTGTGTTTAGTGGCTCATTCATAAGGGCAGGTTTGTGCACAGCCCTTGTATCCATATTTATATGATGTGCAGGGTGTACCTGAGCCTCAACCAGAGCTGGCTGAGATGGGCGCCAGCCAGGCCGTGACCCTCATTAGGATTAAGCAGCTTAGAAAATGAATGAATGAATGAATGTTATAATGGTCAAAATGCAACAAATGGCTTAAGAGGTCCATTGTGGTGGGAATTATGCTGCCCCATACTTGGTGAAGGAGCAAGAGACTAGAGCCTGTCACACGGGTGCCAGGTTCCTATACCAAATTGGACTCATTTAAAAATACTTTGTAGCTGAAAAGAAAGTTTTATAGCAATTCATCAGAATTAAATAATTATAAAACATTTCTGTAAAAAGGTGTTAGACAAGCACAAGCAAAGTGGAGACAGTGTGTGTGTATTAAATAATTATTTCACCACCTTGGATATGAACTCTTAGCATGTGGGAGGAAACTGGAGAACTCAAAGGAAACCCATGCAAGCACGGGGAGAACATGCAAACCCAGGACTTTCTAGCTGTGAGGTGGATGTGCTGACCACTACACCACCGTGCTGACCTATATTACTATTTGTCCAGGGTTTCTACCCCCATGTTTGCTTGTTGAATATCCGTACATTAGAAATGTGCGTGCGTCATGATGACGATGAGAAATTGCAGCGAAAACGTCTACATTCTCCAATGACGGAATGCTTCAAGTCTATTGTGTATGTTTTTTTAATGTAGTTTGCCTGAAACTTGGCAACCCTGGTTAATGATGCGATTCTGTATTCTGGATAAACACTCAGGGTTCCTTAAAAAATTTACTAGCCAGCCGCTGATAGTGTCGATCAAGTGTCTTGGTGAGGAATTTCACCTGGCCATGTGAAAAAAATTTTTTATAGGCAGATAAACAAAGCCGATATTTTCTTTGATCTCCTCCGGATACTTTAGTGCTCTCTGGGTCGATAGAAAAACCCTGTAAATAACTAAACACACAGGTCTTTGAGGATCACATAAAAAAAAGTACACACAAGTTTCAGTCCTCTTGATAAGACAAGTTCTGCAGAACAAAGGTTTTCTTAGGACAGGGAGCGTGAACACTGTGTTTCTATTAGAACTGACAGCCTTTAAAACATCTCTTTCACACATCTGAGTCAGAAGGCCCTGGTTTTTTGATGTAGTCTCTCAACCTTCATAAACTCACACTGGAATTTGTCCTAATACTTCTTTGAAGTATTGATTGAAAAAATACTTTTTAGGCCATTTTCTTTGATATTTGAGATTTATGGACTTGGTGTCAATAAAGAATATACATATATATACTGATCATACTAGTGGTCAAGTGTTAATCTCTGTACATCTAGTCTAGAATTGGTTTTAATAATTGGAATTAAAATTTAAAATCTAGTCTTCAGACTGTAAATCTTAATCGGGGTCTTTGCCTGAATACACTCTCAGAGAACTGATTATGTAATCAGAGTCTTGGCAAGGGATAGTCAGAATCTTGGTCTGGGTTGATCAGAGTGTTAGTATGGGTTGAGCAAAAGCTTGGTAAAGGTTAGTCAAAATCTTGGCCCAGGTTAATCAGTGTTTTTGTCTGAATTATTCAGAATCTTGGTATAGGTTAGTCAGAGTCTTTACCAGGGTAAGTCAGAGTTTTGGCCAGGTTTGGTCCGAAATTTGGTCCAGGTTTGTCAGTCTTGAACTGGGTAAGTCAGAGTCTTTTGTGAGGGTTAGTCTGAGTTTTGAGCTGGGTTAGTCAGAATCTGGGCCAGGGTTAATTAGAGTCTAAGTCTGGGTTAATTAGAGTACAGATTAGTCAGAATCTTGGTCTGGGTTGGTCAGAGTTTTGGTATGGGTTGGTCAGAATCTCTCTGGATTGTCGTTACCTGTTTTAGAGCTTCAGTTAAATCCACATTAAAATATTTTTACTTACAGGTCATGTGACATCTCATCAAAGAAGAATCTCTTTGGCTTGTACAAATAAGTTTTTTCAAGCCTTTCAGGAGACGTACAGGAAAGGTGAGGGTTCTATTATACGTTGTGTGAACTATTGCACATGACTTTTACTTGAGGTAACTTTAAAACCTTCAGGAGTGCATACGAACGCATCATTACAGAGATTATATAACAAAGCCTGAAAGTATTCATCTCATTTGTTTCTGATTTATCTGGGTAACCAGGCCTCTCTCCAATTCCTGAGCTCTCTTTAACAGGTATGTCATGTCAACTTCTTTCATTCTCACATCAACGGTTAAACTACTGTAGAATACCAAACACGTCATTGGGTGTAATGTAATGAGTGTGTGTCATATCTCAGACGTTTCACTCGAAGAGAATAATGAAGACTATGATGAAGAAGTCCAATCTGATGGTGTACTTACAGAAGAAGGTTGCAGACCCTTTTAAAAAGCATATATAAATAAATAAGATACTGAGAATTGTTCCAGGATCATGTTAAATCCCAAATTGTCCATAATGACTTCATGTTTTGTCTTGCAGAGTGTGAGATGTGTTTGGACATTCCTTTAACACCAGCAAGTACACACTCCGAGAACTTCAGTGAGTCACTTCATTCAGCTTTCAGTAAAAATTAGCATGAGATATGGGGTTTTATTTCCAGAGTGATATTACTGGGGTATAACTTTATCGATCCAGTTTTATTTTCTTTATTTCTTTCTAGCTTTCCTGCATCATCGAAGCCATCCATCCGTGGAAAGCTGCCATTAGTCGAAAAGTCCAAGAGGAAGGGATATAAAAAGATGTTCAGCACTTTAATTCCAGTGCTCTTTTTTAACACACACACACACACACACACACACACACACACACACACACACACACACACACACACACACACACACAC
>JAOUQZ010026436.1:3556-14680 GCA_028564935.1 Neosilurus hyrtlii
TAAGACCTATGGTGTTTTATGAACCGAAAAAAAGACAGTGTCTTATTATCGGGGAAACACGGTATAAGCTATGCAGTGATCTGTTCAGTTTATTCAAGGAATTTTTTAAACTATGAACTGTAAGTTATTGACTTTTCCCGGAATCACTAAGTCAACTTTATTTCCCACATAATCTCTCTTCTGATATAATATGGGATTTTTCCTCATCAGCGCGAGTTGGAAAGCTGATCTTGTCTGTTAAACACGTCTAAAATTGATAATAAATCCACAGGTTTATTTATTAAAACCTTTTTTCAGGTAATTATGCTCCGATCTGACATAAAATGAACACATCAATTTGAAATTTGAAAGCCCTGTGTATATTATTATTATTATTATTATTATTATTATTATTATTATTATTATTATTATTAACAATATATAATTATTAATTATGATTATTATATTAATAAGTATAATTATCAGTATCATCATTATAATTATTATTAAAATAATATTTATTATTATTATTATTATTATTATATAGTTATATATTTATTTGGCATTATTTTTTAAAGCCTAACATTTTTTGGATTATCCCCCTTGCGAATAAATCAGGATATTTTTGGAAATATATTCCCTATATTTTGTTATCATTTATTATGTGTCACTTGAAAAGTGTTTTCAGTGAATTGGACTGTTTTAATCATGTAAATCTTTGCCATCTCGATCATTAGTTTGAAACTTTATTTAACCATGTGTAACTGACTTTGACTTACTTTTTTCTTCTTATTGTGTGTTTTCTGCCTTACGTGTGAAGAAAAGGGTTTAAAACAGGAAAAAAGACGAATGCTATCATATTGCTCCATTATGGCCAATTTCAGTCCAAATATTGGTCAATTTCAGTGAAAAATTACAAAAAATTCACTTTTTGGTCATCCCCATGTTACAGATTTGGGGTACAAGAGGTGGGCACAAATTAAGCAGAAATGTATTTAAAAGCAGTGCATATTAACAAGATTCTATCATATTATGATGATTATGAAGAAATCCATGAACTGAGAGAAATGCTCCTGTACAGCGCCACCATCTGGCCACAAAAGGAATGGTATTGGCATGAATCCCAGTGATACTCCCTCTAGAAGGTTCAATAAATTCATGGTGTTAACATGTTGCTGATGTTAAAGTGTTAAGGTTTTTGCTATGGCTTTGAAATGACAACACGGTGGATTTATATCTTATATATAAACACATTCCTGAACTGATACAGCTCAAACTGTAGGGTTATTAATATTTCTGGTTGTGATCACATGATCACAGAATGACTTGCACAGAATGACTCTCCCCTATAGAGCCATCATGGCAATGGTATTTTCACATATTATGGATTTATTGATCCTCTACAGTTTACTGGAGTTTTTGGCAAATTTGCTGTAGTTATTGATTATGATTTTTTATAATGATATCCATGCACCCAGAGAGACTCCCCTGTGTAGTGCCGCCATTTGGCCACAAATAATGACTATATCATGAATCACCACAATGCATTTCGACAGATATTCATATTGTGAGGTCCCGCCGAAGGCTTTAGTCATGTTGGTTCTGTTTGATCTGCTCTCTCCTCTCCCGTGTGTTTGTCTCTGATTACAGGCTCCGCCCTGATTAGCTCAACTGTTGCTCATCCCCACCGAAGGATAAATGGGGGCCGGTTACCTTGTCCCGATCGCCAGATCGTCTTGGGCCGTCATTGAGTGAGCGCCGCGTATTCACAGAGAGAACTTGGGCCATCATTAAATGAGTGCTGTGTATTTACGGAGAGAGCTTGTGCCGTCTTAGAGAGAAGACGTATCTCAGCGTACGCTGATGTGCATTTTCTACATATAGGGAAGTGGAGAGTTAAATATCTTTTGGTGCTGGTAGACAAATTTTCTTGGTGGGTGGAGGCCTTTCCGTGTAGTAAAACGCCAAAGTTGTCATCCGAGTACTTGCCAAGGAGGTTATTCCTAGGTACGGCGTACCGCATGCCATTGACTCAGACAAAGGTACCCCATTCACCTCTAAGTTGACCCAAGTTTTGTGCAAATACCTATCGTTGAACTGGCATTTTCACATTCCTTACAATCCACAATCCTCTGGTATTGTGGAGAGGACAAACAGAACTTTGAAAGAAAAATTGACAAAGGCCATGCAAAAAACTGGGAGTAAGAACTGGGTTGATCTCTTGCCCGCTGTCCTAGCTGAACTTAGAATGACATCTAGAAAAGACGTCCACCTCTCACCACATGAAATTATTTTTGGGAGACCATTCCCAGTCCCCTGGAGGAAGGGAACCTAGACCTAGACGTGCATATCACTGAGTACTCTGCTGCCCTAATTGATACCAGCGACTACTAGAAGACTGATGGGACAAAGAAAATAGCCAGTGACCAGTATGGCTATCCTCATCCTAATTGGCATTCTAACGCTTGGGGCAGGGTTACCTGCTCAAGCGCACCCACACACCCACACTCCCGGATGCCAGCCAAATATCATATTGTGTTTGTTATGTCTGTGTGTAAATACATGTATATGTGTCTGGTGACCCTGGCTAATCTACGCTGTCGCGCAAAACATGCGGGCAGAGTGGGAATTTTCCCTCACAATTGGCACATGAGGGTTTTTTGCCCACTTCTGGTTCACCTTAAGAAGGAGCTTTATGTCTGTGACTGTATGAGTATGAGTGAATGTCCTTGTTGTTTTCCTGTTTTGTATGTGCAATTCAGCATGTCTGTTAATGTAGATGTTCTTGACATAGTTGATAGACAAGTCCTTGTGTGGTGCTGTTATTCTGTTATTCTGTTTCTCTGTTACTCTATCCCGAGTCATGCAACTGTTAATTCTACCAATGTTATAGATGGCAACCTGTCCTTTGTTAACCTTTTTGTTTAAGGTCATATTCCAGATACGGGATTGTTTTCTGTGTCTGTTTGAGGAGCTGTTTTGGCTGATCCAAGGCTTCCTCGCTATCCTGATTTATAACGAACTCGCACCCATGCCTATTTTAGATGACTTGTAATAAACGAACATTTGCATCTCCGTTGTGTAATTGTTCCTTCGTTCCAAGACGCTCGTGGGCCCGGAGACTAGAGAGGAGAGGAGGGGAACGCAGAGGGAGAGGAACAAATATGGGATTTTTCAAATTACCCAACACAAATTTAAGAAGAAGAAGAAAGTGGATGAATATGAAACCATAAGCATCATCATCTGAAGTATGGTTCCTAAGTAAGTTGAAAGATGTGAAGCCTAAGAAGGTACAGTAGTGTGCAGTGAAGATTATACACCACAACTTTTGTCTAAAAGGGCTCCTAATAAAAAGAAGTCAAAATTACTTGTAAAGAACATGTATTGAACAACGCTACTAAAGGCAATGAGAACCAAAACAATAATAATTCTGAGAAGAATATTAAGGTAAAAGTATGGCTAATAAACAAAAACACTGAAAATACCAATTTTATTTTTTATTTATTTCAATTTTTTTTTACTTTTGCATAGCATGAATGCACTTCAAACCATATGGAGCGGTTTAGTGAGTGAAGAAATGAAAAAGGTACAGCACACTTATACAACTTAACAAAATGAAGATGAATCAGAAACCAAGTTCTATTCAAGTATTTATTATATGTAATATTGGATCATATTGATGAGAATAAGTAAACAAACAACAATATACAGTAATAACAAAAATAACAGTCTCTTTTTTGAGAAAAAAAGTCAATATTTTGTGTGGCCTCCCTTTACTTTGATTACAGCATTTAACCTTTCAGGGATAGTGTTTACATATTTTTTAATTTCTTCACTCACTAAACCATTCCATATTGTTCATTCATGCTATGCAAAAGTCAATACATTAAAATGTTGCATTTTCTCAGAAGAATTGGTATTTTCAGTGTTTTTCTTTATTAGCCATACCTCAATATTCTTGTCGGAATTATAATTTTTTTCCCTCATTGGCTACAGTAGCATTGTTCAAAACATTTTCACCAAAAAATTATAGAGAAGTAAATAATAAACCCTTGACCCTAACCGTTCTTTGTATTAGGAGCCCTTTTAGACAAAAGTGGTGGTGTATACTCTTCACTGCACACTACTGTACATGAGTTGTTTCTGTATACACAAAATTAAATTTTGTGTTAGCCTTGAAGCAACCATTTTTTTTACTCTTGAGATGAAGATTTCAGTGTACTTAAGTCTTAGATATCTTAGGGTTTTGAATTTTATAGGCCACATACGAATATTAAACATGATTAACAACTTTATAAAGCTTTCAGAACAATCCGTGGATGTGGATCCAGCACTGTTATTCTGGATTATCTTTTAATTTACTTAATATGGTTTACAACTGAGCTTTGGACAATGTATGTCTAGATAACTAAGTGTCATTGGTAGCTTAAACTGTACACGTTAGGGCATATCCTATGTTTATTAATAAGGTTAAAAAGAGTCTATTATTTATTTTCTCTGGAGGTGAAGGGAGTTTGTGTTGTATGTTGCATAGCTTGTCTACTCTCCACAGAGCATGAAGTGGTGTTTGGCATTACAGGAGTGAACAGTTGTGGAGTGCTCAGTTTAGGAGCTGTGAGATTTATTAATTGTTGTCTGTTACGGTGTGTTTAAGATGACAGGCTAGAATAGGTGCTCTGTGTTCTGTTCTGTGGTTGTTCAGGTTTTTCCCTTGTTGAATGTTTTTTCTTCCTTGGTTCTTGTCTGATCATGCAGTGGTTCAGGGTTAAAAAAGAGATATCCACAAACCAAAGGTTAGGTAAATTAGGCAGATACTTAATAACTGAAGAATCACTTTTGTCAGAGGTCATTGACTTAGTTAATGTATACACTCCAAACAACCATGACACTGACTTTTTAGTCATTTTTTCTTAATCTTTCATCACTAAACAGACAGTATCTAATAGCTGGGAAATTTAATTTTACGTAAATTCTTCTAATGGATCATCTCCCACAGACAAATCACACATCAATTCATGCAGTCACTAAACTTGAGGGACATCTGGAAGGAACACAACACAAAAGAACTAAGTTACTGAAGCATCTCCACTGCACATAAATCACATCATGATTAGACTATATATTAGTGTCTGCAGGGATCACATCTAAAATTAATGATTGCAATTATGGCCGTATTTTGTCTTCAGATCACGCCCCAGTCAGTCTGAGCTATGTTGATGATGAAAAAGACCTCCCTAAATAGAGACTTCAGTACAAATGACTGAGAGACCCTGACCTAAAATATTTTCTCAACACCTAAATGAATACATACTTTTAGATAATGCTTCTGAAAATTCTGAATATATAAGATGGGATGCTTTTAAAGCATGTGCAATGGGACAAATGATTAAATTCACAAGCTCAAAAAAAGCTAAAGAAAAAGTAACATGCCTGATTGCAAGATTTTGGAGTAGCAACCTGATCCCAAACCAACTACAAAAACTTGCATGAGGAATTGCTGTTGCTTCAGGCTCAGTATAATGACATTTCAGCTGGAAAAGCTACAGAAAATCTCTTAAAACTTGAAATTGCTTAAAACTTCTGCATGGCACATAAAACTCATGGGATCTCAGGGATCTGGATGTTGTAAGACTGTCTTGGTTGACACATCTCTGCAACATTGCATGGTCATCAGGGGTCATACCTCTGGATTGGCAAACCGGGGTGGTAATTCCCCTTTTTAAAAAGGGGAACCGAAGGGTGTGTTTAAACTGTCATGGAATCACACTCCTTAGCCAACTCAGGAAAGGCTATTCAGGAGTACTGGAGAGGAGGATCAGACTGATAGTTGAACCCCGGATTTAGGAGGAACATTGCCGTTTTCCTCCTGGCAGCAGCATTCTTGACCAGCTCTACACACTCTGCAGGATCCTGGAGGGAGCATGGGAGTTTGCCCAATCTGTCCACATGTGCTTTGCGGACTTGGAGAAGGCTTTCGACCGTGTTCCTCTGGCCTTGTGAGGTGTGCTCCAGGAATATGGGGTACCGGACCCGTTGCTACGGGCCATTAGGTCTCTGTACCACCGGAGCCAGAGTTTGGACTGCATTGGTAACAACAGGTCGAATTCGTTTCCGGTTGGGAGTTGGAGTCCGCCAAGGCTGTCCTTTGTCACCAGTTCTGTTCCTAATTTTTATGGACAGAATTTCTAATCACAGCCGAGGTGTTGAGGGGTTCTGCTTTGGTGGCCATAGGATCTCATCTCTGCTTTTTGCAGATGATGTTGTCCTTTTGGCTTCATCGAGATGGGACCTCCAGACCTCACTGCTTAGGCTGCTGTCCTGCTACCAGGATCAACCCAGGATCAAGTGGAAGAAGATGATGAAAAAACAGACACACACACACACACACACAATGGATATAAAAAATGTACACACCGCTGTTTAGATGCTAGGTGTATGTGATGTAAAAAAATGAGACCAAGATAAATCATTTCAAAACTTTTTCCACCATTAATGTGACCTATAACCTGCAAAACAAACGAAAATCTTTTAAGGGGTAAAATAAAAAATAAACAACTTCACTTACTTGGTTGCATAAATATGCACACCCTTAAACTTACAAAATACTTTATTGCAGCATGTTTTTTTTTTTACAGCACTCAGTCCTTTTGGGTAGAAGTCTACCAGCGTGACACATCTTGATGTGGAAATTTTCACCCACTCTTCTTTGCAGAAGCCCTCTCCTGTGCACAGCCCTCTTCAGATCACCCCACAAATGTTCGATCGGATTCAGGTCTGGACTCTGGCTGGGCCTTTCCAAAACCTTAATCTTCTTCTGGTGAAGTCATTATTTTATTGATTTGGATGTGTGCTTTGGGTCATTGTCGTGCTGAAAGATTAGGTTCCACTTCGTCTTCAACTTTCTAGTAGAAGCCTGAAGGTCTTGTGCCAATACTGTTCATAATATCCTCCACCTTGAATAAGGCCCCACCATGCTTCACTGTAGATATGGTGTTCTTTTGGTGATGAGCAGTATTGTGTTTGTGCCAAATATACCTTTTGTAAATCATGGCCAAAAAAATCAACCCTGGTTTAATCGGACATTTTCTCACATGCGCTTGGGAGATTTCAAATGTGTTTTTACAAAATGCAGCCAAGCTTCGATGTTTTTCTTCATAAGAGAAGGCTTCCATCTTGCCACCCTACCCCATAGCCTGCCAGTACTTGCCAAAAATTCCTGCAGTTCCTTCAATGTGCAACCTTTGCGCACAACACTGGTGCAAGCACATTATCTTAGTTATTTATTTTTACTTCCCCTCTCTAAGAGATTTCAGTTTGTTCTTCAATTGAGTATGTGTGTGTGTTGCTGTGTGAGTGTGTAAAATAAAAGTCACAGCACATATTTTCTATCAAAAAATGTAAAAAAAATAAAAAATTTAAAAATAAATAGATAAATAACACAAAACAAACTCACTTAAATTAAAATTACATCACTTACATGTGAAATGTGACAGATCCTTCACGTCTGGCACTGACAAAATT
Organism: Neosilurus hyrtlii; assembly: GCA_028564935.1. Lineage (NCBI taxonomy): Eukaryota > Metazoa > Chordata > Actinopteri > Siluriformes > Plotosidae > Neosilurus > Neosilurus hyrtlii. The sequence goes on from JAOUQZ010026436.1 coordinate 11,057, forward strand.
ATTTGTGCACCCAACCAAACAGTATGACCTCATAATGTTGCTGACGTTTTTTGCCAATAACATTTACATTTACAGCATTTAGCAGACGCTCTCACCCAGAGCGACTTACAGAAGTGCATTAAAGTCACTATCAGTGAATATATTCTTACATTGGTTTTTCAGGACACAGACTACCACAGTATACCATCAGTCAAAAACTCAGTGGATAGGTGTTGCGTGCAGGGTTATTATTTTTTTTGTTTAGTTTTTTTTCTTTTGGTGTGTGTGTGTGTGTGTGTGTGTGTGTGAGTAAAACATAGTTCTAATCTAAGTACTGCCGAAAAAGGTAGGTTTTCAGCTGTCGCCTGAAGATACCCATTGACTCAGCTGTCTGGACATCCAGAGGAAGTTCATTCCACCACCTTGAAGGCAGAACAGAGAAGAGTTTAGATGCACTTTCCTCTTGTCCCTTGGTATGACATACCAGTCTAGCAGTGCTAGAGGATCTGAGAGAACACAGTGCTGTGCGGGGTGTGATAAGTGCTTTGAGGTATGAGGATGCAGGTCCAGTTTTGGCTTTGTAGGCAAGCATTAGTGTTTTAAATCTAATTCGAGCAGCTACAGTCAGTTAAATAAGATCTAAACCAGGAGAGGGGCCTTCACTTAACTTGCATGCAGTTGAGCTGTTTTACCTACCCCTTTTGTCTGGGAGAAATCTCTTGCTGGTTGGAGATGGTCTTCCTATGGTTTGACAGGGGTGTTGCTCATTCTGGGTAATCTCTGGGTGTTCCAAGGAGTGTTACCAGTTTTAGGAGTTCTGTTGCGAACTGGACATCCTGGAGGCAAGTGATTTGTTTTACTAGCCTGACAGAAGCTGTGCAGCTGCGAATGGCTTGCTTAACCTATACAGAAAACCTCTTTAAAATGTACCAAGATATTTTAAATGTTCCAGGATATTTTTATAACCCAACCCTAATTTGTACTTCTTCACAACTTGGTCTACCAAGTTCCCTGGTCTTCATGGCCTCGCTTGCTTGGTGGTGCCTCATGATTAGTGGTGTTGCAGACTCTGGGGCCTCTTAGATCATGTGATACAGGGGGATTTTATTTACCAAATTATGTAAATTCTGATAAGTTAGCAATAGATACTTTTAGGGTCTGGTAAAGTGTATATATACACACGTCACAAAGTGTTCTTTCTTTTTTTTAAGAATTTTTTTTTCCACCAATTTCACCAATCACCAAGTTTTACTTTTTTGTGTAGGTCCATAACATGAAATAATTTTTTTCAGTGGATTTCAGTGTTTTCATTCATTCATTCATTTTCTGGAGGGCTTAATCCTTATTCGAGAGGCTTGTGCCCATCTCAGCCAACTCTAGGTAAGGGCAAAGTACACTCTGGATAGCTTGCCAGGCCATCACAGGGCAGAAACATGCTTATGATAATCTAATGGTCTACTCTTCATGACAGCAATGGTTCTTTTACATGCCTCTCACCACAGACAGTGAGAGACATGGCTGGCCTTTGATAACCCAATTAGCTGCTCTGGGGGGGAGGCAGCAGTGGCAACCCAGTGACAGTGGGGCTTGAACCCCCGACCTTTGGATCAGTAATCCAGCACCCTACCACCAGGTCACCACTGCCCCGATTTCAGTGTTCTTTTATCTTTTAACCTGATTTTTACAGCACTCGTAGAGCTAATAATGGATTTTTATGAACGGACGGTCAGTCTTTTTAAATGTGAATGCTATAAATCATTATATTCAAGTATTTAAACAGTAGTTTAGAATATGCTTGTAAAATTTGGTCATCAAACCAGATTCAGATTTATTTAAAATAAAAAAAAATTGTTTTACTTCTGCTGATATCAAACAATATAATTCTGCTCCTTATTTTTCATTGTGTAGAATCTCTTTTTTGTGTTGCCTGTCAGCAAAGCTGGAGCACCATACAGGGATCACTATGTGTCATATTGTGTCTTCTTGTGTCGTCGTCATCTGTCATCAAACTTACTTGTAATTTTTAGCTGCTCCTCGAGCAGTCAACTTACTTCAACATTTTGTTTTGTAATAAATCTGTTTTTAAGGGTTCCAATACCAAAACATAAACTTTGTCATTACTCCACAAGAGGCTTGCCTTAGACAATCTGCAACGTCTGTATATTTTGGTATAAAATCTATTTTTTTTATGTTAGGATTTTTGATGTTAAGATGCTAGTGGAACGAGGCAGTGTAGGTGAACAAGTCCCTGTCCCATAGTCGTCAAAACATATAAAAAAATTAAGGAAATATGAATATAAGGATATTTGTATAATCTATTGTTGTATTTAATACAGTGTGGTAGGTGTGTACATATTCCTGTATTTTATTTGTATTTAATATTATTCTCTATTTATCTTTGTTCTCTGTTATTGGGTCATTAGGCAATGATGAGGTGGAATGCAAATAAACAACGCTAAAGGTCACTGTCCACTAATAAGAGGGACAGTGACACTAGAGGGAGACATAAAGATGTAAAATGAGACAGAGGTAGAGGGGAAGGAGCACTATGGTGAAACAAGGCTTGAATCCCAGCTCCGCTCCACTCTACTGTAAGGAAGTGAAGGCCATCCAAGAAAATCAGAAAATAACATTATATCATGTTTTTCTATGTGAGAGAGATAGAGGGAGCAGTGAAGCTGTCAGAGGCATAAGAAAAGAGATTCAAGAAAATGAACTATTGGAATGAATTAAAATTAATAAACACCAGTTGGAAAAGTTGACTAAAGATTTCAAAATGATATGGAAAAACAAGAAAGATGCAGTCTCTTGAGCAATATACACAGGTAAAAATAAGTAAGTAAGTTAATAAATAAATGAATGAATAAATTGGGGCAGCACAGTGGATAATGGCTTGCATGTCTGCCTCACAGCAAGAAGGTGGGGTTCTAGGTTCAAGTCCTGACGTCTGATGTTCTCCCAGTGCTTTTGTGTGTTTCTCTGGGTACTCCGGTTTTCACCCACAGTTCAAAGACATGCACATTATGCTTAACTGGCTGTTCCAAATTGCCTCTAGGTGTGAGTGTAAGTGTGAATCCAAAAGCTCAGACGAGTTCTGTAAACATGTGCTCCAATGCTGTGGACAAAAATCACTGAAATGGGCAGAAAAGAAAAATAAAAATAAGAGTGGCAGAGAAAAGTGGCACAGCTTGCATGAAAAAGAAAACACTAACCATCTGAACCATACCAAGTAATGCCACAGGAAGTGATGTGGAAGGTGTAATGTTAGATATGATTGTATTATAGTCAAGTAAACAAAGCGAACAGAAGGTGCAAAAACATTCATTGAGACAGCAGATGATTCAGAAAGTTCCAAAGAAACTACAGTCAAAGCATGGCACAGATGTTGAGTTAGTAAAAACAGCTATCTCAATCAGAATAGAATTAAAACCTAATACAAGGTTGCCTAGAAGAGCTCTGTCTTTTGAAGCCAGAAGGAGTGAAGTTTCTTAATTGAGGAGATTATTATTATTATTATCTTTCCCCAATTTTCTCCCTAATTTAGTCGTTTCCAATTCACACCCATCAACTTTTTGCCTTCCCTATCACACGACCACCACCAACCAGGGAGGGGCGCGAGCAAGCACACGCCCCCTCCGTGACATG
>JAOUQZ010026553.1:0-14675 GCA_028564935.1 Neosilurus hyrtlii
TTTTCCCTCCACACTCACTCACACACACACACACACACACACACACACACACACACACACACACACACACACACACACATCTGGCAAACCAATACTTTGTTCTGTGAGACAGACCAAGAGAGATATCAAGAGAAAGAGAGAGAGAGAGGTGTAAGATAGAAAAGGAAGTAAAAGAGAAAGAGACTGAAGGAGAAAGGGATACAGTGGAAAGAAAGGAGAGTAAAACTGATGGAGAAATTATTACAGAAAATATGTAGGAGAGACAAAAGAAACAAGAGGAAAAAAATAGAAAAGAGAGAAACTGGTAGAAATTGATTAAGGGGAAGCCAGAACAAAAGAAGAAGGGGAGAGAGACTACCACTGCGTCTACTAATAATACTGTTTTTAGTAATAATGAAACTAATAGTCCTGTGAATACTAGTACTGCGGCTCCTAATGGTAATACTAGATTGATAGACAGACAGAAAGACAGACCGACCGACCGACCCTTTATTAACCCCAGAGGGAAATTCACAGCCAGTAATAAAATTAATACTACTACTGTAATACTTCTGCTGCTGCTGCTAATACTACTGCTGCTACTTCTACCAGTAATATTAAGTATAGTAATAATAAAACTAGTACTACTCCTAGTAATAAACCTAATGCTATTTATCCTCCTACTGCTTCTAATAGTTCTTCTAATACTTATGAAACTAATACTGCTCATCCTTCTTGTGCTACAACTAATACTACTGCTGATACTTCAAGTAATACTACGTCTAGTAAAAATATACCTAATGCTACCAATACTCTTGCAACTATTAATAATAATTGTATTAGTCATAGTTATAAAATTATTAATACTAATATTCCTGCTGTTGCTGATACCACTGCTGTTACTTCTACCAGTAATACTGCTCCTAGTAATTAAAACGAACACCACTAATGCTTTTGCTGCTACTACTAATACTATTGCTTCTACTTCTGCCAGTAAAACTACTCAGTAATAGTTTAAACTAATAATACTCTTCCTACTGCTACTAATACTACTGTTGGTCCTTCTGCTATTAATACTACTCATAGTCATACATTTATACTCTTCCTGCTGCTATCAATACTTCTGCTGTTACTTTAAGCAATAATATTTCTACTACTTAGAAAACTAATATTAATAATGCTCCTGCTGCTACTACTAATACTACTGCTGCACTTCTACTGGAAAAGCTACTTTTGGTAATGATAAAACCAATACTAACAATACTGCTACTAGTAAAATTACTAGTTGCTGCTATTAGTAAAATTACTACTCCTAGTAATAAACTTAATAACAGTAATACTTCTTCTGCTGCTACTAATACTACTGCAGCTACTTCTAGAAATAATATTTTACTACTAATAATACTGATACTACTCATGCTTCTGATGCTGCTACTAATATTAATGCTGCTACATCTACTAATAATACTGCTTATAGTAATAATAAAATAAACTCTTGGTGAAGACCTCAACTTATACTAGTAATACTACTTATAATTTTTTAAATTTTTACATTTTTTAAATAAACTTTTACAACTAATAAAAAATCTAATATTACTAAAAATCCTACTAATGTTACTTATAATACTGCTACTTCTATTACTAATACTGCTTGTAATAATACATCTAAAACAACTAATCCTCCTACTGATGCTAATGATAACAATATTGCTTCTTTTACTAGTGATACTATGAGTAATAATACTCTGATACTCAGTACAGTTGCTACTAATACAATTATACTATAATTATATAATACTACTCCTGATAATAATACAATTAATAGTACTATTACTTCTGCTGATTGCACTAACACTGTGACTTCTACTATGAACAATACCCAGTAATAATAAAACTTATATTGTTAAACTCTTAATATACTAATTCTACTTCTAGTAGTAATAAAACTAATACTACTACCAGTACTCCTACTGATGTTTTATACTTCTACTTGTACTATTCATACTGTACTAGATAAAGGCACTAATACTCTGCTTGTAATACTTCTACTACTAATACAAATTGTAATTGTATTAATTCTTTTACTAGCACTAACCCTCTTCAATCTCTTTCTGCAACTACAACTATAATTAGTAATACCAATACTACTGCCATTATTAATTTTACCAATAGCAACCACTAGTACTACTAGTAATAATAGAGTAGTCATACCACTTCTGCTTTAAATTTAACTTTAGTGGTAACTGCAGTATGTAAAGTAATCACTAATATGTTGGAAATGCAAACAAACTATTATATTCAGTTATGTAAGAAAATTTTATGTAAAAGGTGGAATTATTACTACAGTTAGTAATATTAATACTACTAAAAGATAATGAAATTGATGAATGAATTTAATGTAGTAATTGAAGGCAACAGTATACTTTGCAAAATTCCACATATGTCCAAATACTCAAATAGATAAATACTGTCTTTTTGTGTAGAAAAATATGAAAGGTATAGTGTAAATCCTCCCACACAGCACATCAATTTCAGTCAGGTAAAAAATGGGGGGGGGGTTTAGCACAAAAACCAGCAAAAGAAAAAAATGGTGGTAAAAGGCCACCTCCCGCTGTGTGCCTGCAAGCGAGTGTGCTCAGGTAATTAAGCGCTGCTTCGCTCGACCCTTCGTCAAGGCAATTACCTAAAATCATATGCTCTTATCTGCTCTAATTACGGGCCAATCTGGCTGCATGGTGCTGACTGACAGCTCAGCTCGAGCCGGTGCATGTTTACGACACTGATGACAAAAGCGATTACGGCGTGTAATGTTACATATGGTCAAAACAAACACCACAAAGCAAATCAGGCCAGAATCAGAACCACATAATTATTCATAAACCCTGCTTTAGGGTTTGTTTGGGACATGATAGGAACAGGAAGTAATGTTATCTTTAGAGACGCATTTTGCTTACAATGTGCTATTTGTTTACAGCTAGTTGGAGATTAGAGGGATGATGTATGGACAGAAAGATGGAGGGTAGTTGAATAAGTACAGGAAAGCAAAAAGAGACAGCAGGATTAAGGCAAAGAAATACAGAATTGTAAACACAGCAGAAAGAAGGCAATCCAAAGGGAAAAAATGAGAGTAAAGCAGAGAGAGAACAATAAATAAGGTGAGAGCGTGGAGGTGAGACGGAGAGAAAAGGTGAGAGCGACAGGGGCGAAGGAGTGAGACAGTACTGAATAACGAGCTGGAGGTGGGGTGGGGGTGGGGGTGGGGGTCTCGCCTCAGGAGAACTACTCAAGTGCAGGTGAAGGAAATGAAATTACGGGTCCGGGCCGAAACACAGAGGGAGAGAGAGGTCACACACTCTGTGTGGACACTTATTAAATAAAGAAACACAGGGCTACAGCACACAGCATTCTAGGAAACTGTCACTAAGACCATGTGGTGAGACATTTATGTCACCATATTTTAAAAAATATATACTTTAAGGGGGCAGTGGTGACCCGGTGGTAGGGTGCTGGATTACTGATCTGAAGGTCGGGGGTTCTAGCCGCACTATCAACGGGTTGTCACTGCTGTACCCCCAGTGTAGCTAACTGGGTTATCAAAGGCCAGCCATGTCAGCCTACCTGGGGAAGTCTATGCAGGAGTACTGGAGAGGAGGATCAGACCAGTAGTTGAACCTCTGATTCAGGAGGAACAATGTGGTTTTCGTCCTGGCTGCAGCACTCTCAACCAGCTCAATACACTCTACAGGATCCTGGAGGGGGCATGGGAGTTTGGCCAATCTGTCCACATGTGCTTTCTGGATTTAGAGAAGGCTTGTGGGGTGTGACCAGGAGTATGGTGTACCTGACCCGTTGCTACAAGCCATTAGGTCTCTGTACCACCGGAGCCAGAGCTTGGTCCAGATTGGTAACAACAGGTCGAACGGCCAGGATGAGAATCAGCACCTCTAAGTCTGAAGCCATGGTTCTCAGCCAGAAAAGGGTGGAATGCCCCCTCCAGGTCTGGAATGAGGTCCTGCCTTAAGTGCGGGAGTTCAAGTATCCCAGGGTCTTGTTCAGGTGTGAGGGAAGATCGACAGGTGTATCGGTGCAGCCTCTGCTGTAAAGTGGGCTTGTACCGGTCCGTCGTGGTGAAGAGGGAGCTGAGCCGAAAGGCAAAGTTCTCAATTTACCAGTCAAACTACATTCCAACCCTCACCTATGGTCACCTGCTTTGGGTAGTGACCAAAAGAACAAGATCGCGGATACAGGAGGCTGAAATGAGCTTCCTTCGCAACGCCTACTTGGTGTGGTGTTTTGGGCATGTCCAACTGGGAAGAGACCCGGGGGTCAACCCAGAACACGCTGGAGGGACTACATCTCTCAGGTGGCCTAGGAATGCCTGGGCGTCCCCCCGGAAGAGCTAGAGAAAGTGGCTGGGGAGAAGGACGTCTGGACCTCAATGCTACTGCTCAAGGCTGCTGCCCCCATGACCTGACCCTGGATCAAGCGGAAGAAGATGATGATGATGATGATGATGATGATGATGAGCTTTGCACCTGCTGTAGTCTTTATTATTCAAAGTATCAATAAATAGCCTTCACTTTTGGATCTAAGTAGGCATGCTGGATCATAAACTATAAGAAGCCCAACTAATCTGGCATAAGTCCATTCAGTGCTTTATAGTTTAATAATAGTATTCTATACTTGATCCAAAATTTTACTGGGAGCCACTGCAATGTGGGAAAGATAAGGGTGATATGCTCATACCTTCTGGTTCTAGTAAGGACTCTTGCCACTGCATTCTGGACCAACTTGCACTTGTTTATGCACTTATTAGTACCTCCAGATAGTAATGCATTCATCTAATCTAATTTTTGCATCATGCAATGACACTGTATTTTTATCTTAGCAATATTTCTGAGTTGAAAGAAGGCTTTCTGAGTAATATTATCTACATGAGATTTAAGTGAAAGACTGGGCTCAATAATCACACCAAGATCTTTTACTGCTGCACAAGATGAAAATGAAAGACCAACCAGAGTTACTACATAATCAGAAAGCTTATTTCTAGCTAAGTAATTCATTCTTATCATAATTAAAAAGAGGACGTTAGTAAGCATCCAGTGTCTAATGTCCTTTATACCTTCCTCAAATTGAGTAAACTGGTGTCTGTCATCTGTCTTTGTTGAAATATACAACAGTGTGTCATCAGTATAACAATTTAAGCTAATACCATGTTTATGAACCCAAAAGGAGCTTGTATAATAAAAAAGTAGAGGACCTAGAATTGAACCTTGTGGAACACCAAACTTAACATTAATATGTACAGAGAAGGCACCATTTACATCTACAGACTGATGATCAGTTAAATAAAACCTAAATCAGGAGAAGGCCATTCCCTTAACTACAACAAAATTAATTGCACTGGTAACACAACTAGTGCTGTTAAATTTAACACTATATGGACAGGACCACAGGTAAAAAATATCCATTACTTCTATGGATTTTTTTTTTGTTTGTTTTGTTTTTTGGGGGGTTTTTGTTTTTTTTGTTTTTTTGTCTGGATTCCACTGTCATTTTCTATTTTTATAATTTGTAAAAGACTACATGGTGATGTCCTAGCTAGGTGAATTGTTAGCCTAAGTACTTAGCTTGCTAATACCCAGTGACTATTTTAATTAGTTACCTAGTAACCATGTTGTTAGATATTTGAGCACTTGAACAGTATAGCGTATGAATCTAACAGAGTGGGGTTTTTCCCCTTCAAAAGACACTAGAAATGTCTTAAATTAGCATAATGTTTAATTAGGCATGTCCTGTATGTCTTATGCTGTTAATTCTGCTAAACCCATAAAATGAAGCATTAAAAATAGAGACATTTTGATTTAAAGAATTAAAGGCCCTGTTACGTGGACTGTCACAAAAAGGTTATGATCCACTCGCTATTTCAGTATTCTAGTCAACAGTGATGATGGCATAATTGGACATTAGTCTCAATTCAGACAGTTCGACAGTCGAGCTAAATGCCTGGATGCAGATAATTTTTTTTCTTTCTTTCTGTCCATACATTTAATTTCTCCAGTTGTACAGAATAAAAGGACTCCATCCTGTAGTGAAGAGCGTAATTTAAGCGCACTTAATAAAGCTCTGTTGTTCATTACTGAGCCCATTATTTCTAGGCTGAATGAGAAAAAAAACGACCTGTCTCACCTTTTTTTTCTTCCCGGAAATCTAGAGTAAATGTCTAAGTGCATGCAGAGACAGGTTCGGCTACTTAGCAAGGGGGAAGAAAACGAGAGCGCAGAGCTCAGATGAACCCAGAAGCCTATTAGGGCTAATATGTTTTTTTAATGGGAAAGCCGCAGTTGATCTGAACTCATTTGCTTCGTCCGGGGCTGAGCTCTGAAAGCAATCCGTCACCTCCGTGTGAGGCCGAGTCGGGCTCCTAATGAGCCTCTCGGTCCAAAAAGAGGGCCAAAAGAATTGAGCTGTCATGGTTCTCAATGGCTATGTCGGCACAATTGTGGCCCGGTCGCCTGGTCACTGCCTTCTCCTCTTTGTACGCGTTTAGCCAACCAAGCCCTTATACAAAATGAATGGACCGAATGTAACCTTAACTTCAGGAGACGCACATGTTCCTGACAGGGTCATGCATCATCGAAATGCCAAATAAATAAATATATAAATAAATACATTTGCTTTTGTGAGAAAATGTGCACAATTTTTTCATGATGGTCAGAAAGAAAGATGGAGGTGAACAGAATAAGACAGAAAGCAATACAAAGAAAAAGTGAGACATGTAGAGAAGAGCAAAGAAGAGTGAGACAGGACAGAAGAGACATATGTATACAAAAATGGGTAAGACAATTAAAATGGGAGGGAAAAAATGTGTATAAAAGAAAGGAGGGAGTAAGACAAACAGGAATAAAAAGAGGGATGGGGAGATAAAAAAGGAGTAAGAGAGATGACAGTAAAACCCAACTGAGAGAAATGAAAAGAAGAAAGATACATGGAAAGGCGAGAGAGAGGGGGGGGCACACACACACACACACACACACAAAAATTTGAAATTAAAAAAACGGAAAATGTGACCTCTGTTTCCCCGTAGGAAACACCACGCAACACGGGGAGAACATGCAAACTCCACACAGAAACGCCTGAGACCGCAGGTCTTTTTGCTGTGAGGCGGATGTGCTAATTTACTTCAGCAGTTTCTCAGTTTAGCCATTCAAGTGTATTAGCTTTGAGTTCAGGGATTGATTCTGGTTTCGTTTCGGCATTATCAACCCACTTCCATTTTCTTAACGTCCGTTTATTCCGGATGTTTTGTACATCTGCGACTTTGTTAGCACGGCACCCTGCTTGCTGAATACAATCTAAAATCTGATGAGTACTAAAATTGGTGCTTCTTCAATTTTAGTTCTGCTGTAAAAAGGACCGCCCCTTGAGAGATCAATGAAGAGAAGGCAAAATGGAAATTTCTTTTGTACAATTTCACTGATTAACAGCAAGTATAATGTTAACCCCGATTAAAATCTGCAGGTCTTTTAAAAACACAGCATATAAACAGGCCAGAAAACTAGCACACAAGAAGAAAATGTCACCGTGTGAATATTTTTTTTTGTGTTTCAGAAAAAAAAACAACAAGATGACGTGATGGAAGTGAGGGACAGACGGAGCATGAGGACAAGAGAGGAGAGGTAAAAGATGGACAAATGTGTCATCTTTCAGAAGAACACACTCATCTATCCTTAATCAAATGTCACTGTTAAACATGTGTGTGATAATTTATTTATATCAAGACATGGCCTGTGTGTCTGTCAGTCTTAATAAAGATACCATGGCCAGTGTGTGTGTCTGTCAGTCTTCGTAAAGGAGGCATGGCCAGTATGTCTGTCAGTGTAGGTAAAGAAGGTGTGGCCAGTGTGTCTGTCAATCGTAGTAAAGGCGGTGTGGCCAGTGTATCTATCAGTAAAAAAGGCGTGGTCTGTGTTATTGTTGAACTCTGTAACAGAAACGTGGCCTGTGTGTCTGCCAGTGAGGTGTGTCCTGAGTATCTATCAGTGATAGTAAGAGAAGTGTGGCCTCTGTTTCAGTATTAGTTTAGATGTGTACCTTTGGTGCCTATTAGTCTTAACGTAACCAGTGTGGCTTTCGTACAGTTTCAAAGAAGACATGGTCAAGGTGTCTGTCAGCTTTAGTAAAGGAGGTGTGGCCTGCATGCATGACAGTTTCAACAAAGGATGCATAGCACCTGTGCCTGTCTGTCATTCTGAAGGAGGTGTGGTCTAATATTTTTTTTTTTTTTTACTTTTTGTTTTTAGAGCCTGTGTACCTGTCAGTCATAGTGAATGAGGTGTGGCCTCTGTAGGTGTGATCTTAATGTGCATCAGTGCCACTTCATTCCGAAGTAAGCGTTGTTCCTGATGACATTCTTGAAGAAGGGGGAAGGGTTTTCTTAATTTTTTTCTAACATTAAATAAATATATCCAATATCTTGTTGTGTCACAGTGAATCAGCTCTAAACTCTTTCATGCTGAATTTTATTAATTGTGTAAATGTACATTTTTTGGTATATAGTTCTGCTGATTACGGAGCACCAGCATGATTTCTTTCTCTGACCTGGACACCGTGGAAGACTAGTGATTTTGTTGTATATTTTTTGCTTCGACAACAAGTCATAGTCTACCTCAGTGCTCGGGTTCCTTATCCCTGAAACACACACACGCACATGCACACACACACACACACACACACACACACACACACACACACACACACACACACACACACACACGCAAATAACAAAGAGCAAAATAACATGATGGATAAAATTGTAAAATAATAAAATAACATAAAATAATAATAAAATAGCTTGTATTTCTATTCTTTTCTCTCAGCACTGTGTATTTTCTTTATTTTACAGTTACTGAAGAATTTGCTTTAAAACAAACTGAATTATTTAACCAAGACTCGAGGCCGAGTCGATCTCTAACTCCAAACACTTAATTTACTCCCAATTTATTTGATAAATGTAGTAATATTTTGGAATATAATGCTAATGATTGAGCATTTGTGTTTGGGTGTGTGTGTATGTGTGTTTGTGTGTGTGTGTGTGTTTAATAAAATATTCAAGATAACAGTTTGTGTACAAATTCTTTTCGACAATGCAATTTACACACAGATAATTCACATGAAATCGTATCTATTTTAGACTCCTGGGTGGTCATAGCCAGTGTCCATCAGACTCACACAGATCGCTCGAAAAACATTATTCTGTCCAGTCGCAGTGATGAAAATGTACTTTATTGTTAAGAAAGCAAGAATTAGTTGTGAGTGGGTGATTTTTTTTCTTGTACAGTGTAGGACGTTACCATGGTAACCGGAGGAGAACAGCAGCCATAAGGGTCAGCCTCATGTCGGTGAAGGCAGCCGTGAGGGTTAAAGCTGAAAAAAGATTAATGGAAGGTTAAAAGCACCATTAATGTTTAAGAGGAGAATTTATTTGTTTGTTTGTTTGTTTATTTTAAGTCAGTGTGTAAAAATGTAGTACACTTTCCTCAGCTGTTACTGATGACATTTTAAATATAAGAAAAAGCATCTGTTAAAAGTAATTTTAATGAAATTATCTTGCAATAATTTATTTGCAAAAATTTATTATAATTATTTTGTTATTATGTTACAAACTTGGCTAAAGGTTTTGTGAAATTTTGATTTATGTTCTGTTTATTTGTTATAATAATAATAATAAGAAGAAGAAGAACAATAATAATAATGATGATGATTTATATATGCATTATTAATACATATTTAAATTATTATTTAAATATTACTGTATATGCTTATATAGTATATCTAACACATATATCCATGCTTTTTTTAAAATTCAGAATATTGCATATTTACTGTTTTTTTATTTATCAACAGTAAATATACAATATTTTAGAATTTAAAAAGAAGCATGTATATGTGTATTAGAGATACTGTATAAGCATATACAGTGTTTGCTCATTCATTTATTCATTTTCTGAACCGCTTAATCCTAATTAGAATCACAGAAAGGCTGATGCCCATCTCAGCCGACTCTGGGCAAAGGCGGGCAACAACCCTGAACAGCTAGCCTGGCCATTGCAGGGCCAACATACATACAACCATTCACAGTCACATTCACACCTAGGGGTGATTTGGAACAACCTATTAGCCTACTGTGAATGTTTTTGGTCCATAGGAGGAAACCAGTGTACCCTGAGGAAACCCACGCAAACATGGGGAGAACATGCAAACTCCACACAGAAACACCCGAGTCCAGGAATAGAACCCAGGCCTTCTCGCTGTAAGGTGGACATGCTAACCACTGCGCCATCGTTACGCTCATGTTTACACAAGTATAAATACATATAATGAATGTACACATGAACACAGAACTAAGCAGCATTTATGAACATTAAAGCAAAATAAAGGTCTTTTTAAATATGTCTGTAATATTGTTTTATTGGGGCAGTGGTGGCCCAGTGGTAGGGTGCTTGCTTACTGATCGTAAGGTTGAGGGTTCAAGGCCCACTATCACCAAGTTGTCACTGCAGTCCCCCAGTGCAGCTAACTGGGTTATCAAAGTCCAGCCATATCTCTCAGTGTCTGTGGTGAGGGGCATGTAAAAGAACCACTGCTGACTTTTGTAAAGAGTAGGCTGCATTGCCGTCAATGTGTTTCTGCCCTGCGACAGCCTGGCGAGCTATCCAGGGTGTACCCTGCCCTTGGTCAGAGTCAGCTGAGGGGCGCCAGCCTCCCCATGACCCTAATTAGGATTAAGCGGCTCAGAAAATGAATGATGATGATGAATGAATATTAATTTATTATCTTCATTTATGAGATGATTACATTAGCAGCCTGGCTAACTTAATGATTAATGTGTTTCTTTTTATAATCACATTCGACCCTCCTCCATATCCTTTTATAAGAAGAAAAACATCAGCAACGATAATAATAATAGCCTTTTTATGATACAGCACAACATGCAAAAAAATAAGATTCTGAATTAATCAATTAAATAACCACAGATACATGCTCTTTCTGACATGTAATTTAATAACATCTAACTAAACCTTCCTGTAAAATTTTAATTAAAAAAAATTCTGTTGCTATTCGTTATAAAAATGCCCAGGGGAAAAATATTTATAAGATAAATAAATACAATACTATATTTAATATTATAATACTGACTTGTTTTTATTAATTTTTTTATTATCTCTATGGGATGGGATTTTATTGGGCTGGACTTTATAGAAATTTTTAAGCAAATTCAGTTTGCTTGTTTGTATTAGATTTAATATAAGGATTTAGGCACTGCCAAAGGCGGAGCTCTTAGAATGACACAGTGGAAGTGGTGGCATAGTGGTTAAGGCAATGGGTTACTGATCCAAAGGTCAGTGGTTCAATCCCCACTGTCACCACTGTTGGGCCCTTGAGCAATTGCCAATTGTATAAAAAAAATGATAATTGTAAGTCGCTCTGGATAAGAGCGTCTGCCAAAGGCTGTAAATGTGAAATGTGAGCTCCTGTAAGGAGAAGGTAATAAATAAATGCACTTCCCGAATTCAGTCTGTAGTGAAAGAAGGAAAGGTTAACAGTCTTTTGTTCACTATGTTTCACTATCTGATTTCCACATTCATTTATATTTCCTGTTTTGTTGGTTTGTTTATCTGTTTAACAATTTCATGTTCTGTGTTGCAGATGGTGATTCAGTTTTCAATCAAGAATTGATTGCATACTCAAAGAATGTACTAAAGTGGTGCAGACAAATGTCTGTGAGGGATGAGATCTGCAGTCTAAGCCCCTAAATATTGTATATGTTTATTGCATGTTTATAAGCTGTATATGATGCTTTGTATTTCATTCATTCATTCATTTTCAGAACCGCCTAATCCTAATTAGGGTCGCGGGGAGGCTATCTCAGCTGACTCCGGGCGAGGGCAGAGTACACCCTGGACAGCTCGCCAGTCCATCGCAGGGCAGAAACACGCTGACGTTTTACATGCCTCTCACCACAGACAGTGAGAGACATGGCCAGCATTTGATAACCCAATTAGCTGCACTGGGGGGACAGCAGTGAGAACCTGTCGATAGTGGGGCTTGAACAGTAATCCAGCACCCTACCACCAGGCCACCACTGCCTCCTTCTTTGACCAGTTTTGTCACTTATGACACGTGAGGGGTTGTTGAAGATCGCCCCCTGCAGCCTGCACAGAGGAATTGCAGTGTGGGGTTTGATGTGATGTCACATAAAATGTATGTAAAATGAAAACGACAAGAACAGAAGAGGAGGAAGTGAATGAGGAGGTGAAAGCTGCAATAAACTATAAACCACAGAATAAAATGACAAATGGTGCTTATTAACATTAACACATATTGTATAAACATTGATTTATTCTATGACTACAGAGAGAGAGAGAGAGAGAGAGAGAGACAGAGAGACAAAGAAGCAGGCAAAAATACAGACAGGGAGACCAAATCAGACAGAGACAGACAGGAGGATAGAGAGTCAGACAGGCAGATGGGCAGGCAAGCAAGACAGGTAGCCCAAGGTGGAGTGACAGACAGAAAGACAGATAGACATAGCAGGTTTAAAGCTGGGGTTGTTAACATGGAAAGCTAGCAAAATTTTAAAGCAGCATCTCTTCAGTGCTCAGGTTAAACCCTCTCCTGCCCTCAGAACTCCTTCCAAAAACATGCCTCCCCCTCCTGCATGAGCAGGGAGACACAGGAGCATTTGACATTCATGTTATTGATTGCTTTTTGGATGTAAAGACCCTTTCAACCAATATAAAAGTTTGTGTATATGGCTAAATAGCTACCAACCCCTGCTTAAAATCACTGTAATGGAAATACAGAAATAAAAAGCATGAACTAAAATAGACAATAGAAGTGTATTAAGATATAAACTAAAATGAAATAAATGTTCTATAAAAAACCTATAGGCTATGCATTTTTGGCCACCTTTCTCTTGAAACCCTCTGGATAGCTGCAGGGACCCGTCCATCCATCCATCCATCCATCCATCCATCCATCCATCCATACCTCTTGTCCGAGGTTGGGTCATGTAGGCAACAGGCTGAAATAATACAAATTTGTTCCTTCTTTTATTATACACCATTTTACACCATTTCTGCTGGTTGAGGTGCACTTCTGGTCTCTTAAAGAACACTATACTTCTGAGGGAACATTTTTAAAAGCATACCTGCACAGATATATTCTTGTCTCATACCTCCATTTTTGAGAGTGTATGTAATAATGGTCTAAAGTACATCTGAGGTCATTAGTTAGTTGTACCTGCCATCTTTAAACATTAAGTATGTTTACATTCGCACATTTTTTAAACCAAACTCTTACTTAAACCAGATCAGATCAGTTTGGATTTCCACAGTTTCTGAATAAGTGGTTCTTCAGGAGAAACGCTGAGGTATGAGACTTCTCACTGAGGGAGAGAGTGGAAGGAACAGACCAGGAAATGTTTTTTCCAACTGCACTTCCTAGAGGACATCAGTATCACAAGCAGCCAACAACTGAACACACAAAAATGCATGCAGCCTTACATGCACACGTATTAATAGAAAACTAGCAAACACAAGATGTGGTGTTTACAGTTAGTTCCATAAGTATTTGGGAAAAATATTGTCTCAATACACCACTACACTGGGTTTGAAATAAAGCAGTCAAGACATGATTAAAGTATCGACTATCAGACATAATTTAAGGAGCTTAATAATAAAATACTGCACTAAAAATTTTCACACATTTTCACAGGCTCAAAAGTAATGTAACATTTGACTGATAAGCAGTTTCATGGCCAGTTACGATCTGTTGCTTCATTATATCATGAAAACTTAAGGAAATAAAATGTCTGTAATTGATTCCATGTACTGCGTTTGCATTTGGTGGTTGTTTATGGGAAATCACAATATGTTTCAAAGACGTGTCAGTGCAAGCTAAAGCAGCCAACAAAAAAAAAATAATAAACACACCTATCAGAGAGAGAGCAGAAACTTTAGGAGTGACCAAATCAGTTTTATACATTCTTCAAAAGAAAGAATAGGCTAGCAAGCTCAACAACTCTAAAGTATCCGGAGGACCATGGAAATCAACTAAAAAAGATAATCATGGAATTCTTTCCTTGGTAACCATGTGACCTGTACTTGCAATTTTACTTCCAGTGAGTGGATCAGTGGTTAAATAAGCCACAGTGGCCACTGGTTTGCAAGGATGCTAACAGATGGTTATGATAGGATGAATTTTGATTGGATGTGGATAAATACCCATCAATGGTGCACCTGATTATCTCAAACTAACTGGTGGCAAAACTTGTACTTCGCAAAACAAAAAAAAAAAATTTGCAGTGTGTGGACCTATAACTTCTTATGTGACTGGATAAAGGATTTAGTTCAAGACCCTAAGAAAAAACAAATCCTGCATGTTTTTTCCCAGGTAAGTTTACATGCTGAGCTCTTATCGTATGTTGTTGCAATGGACGTGGAAAAGTCATGAAGGGTGAACAAAGGTCTTCCTCTTCACAGACTTATACCTCTCTCTGGGACATCATGTCCTCTACACCACTATTACCCCTCTGTACAACTCTTTCAGCATTCCCCTTCTTCACTCCTCTTTCTCCTCATCATCACTCCCCTTCTTCACTCCTCTTTCTCCTCATCATCACTCCCCTTCTT
>JAOUQZ010026723.1:0-14669 GCA_028564935.1 Neosilurus hyrtlii
GTCAGCTGATGATCTGAATGTACTGAATGAGCAGGTTATCACATCAATGCACTTTTTCTTCCCTGATGGCACGGATACAAAATGGGGTCTCAAATAATGAGCAAGCGGTCCAGGGAGCACGAAGAATCATTTTCACATATATATTGGCACCCCAGAGTCCTGACCTAAGCCCTGTTGAAAGTCTTTGGGATATGCCGGAGAAGACTTTATTGAGTGGTTTAATTTTCCCGTCATCAAATGAACCTAAATCTGGTTGGAAATAAATGTTATGATGTGGCTTAAGCTTGTTGAAACAATACCATTATGATTATGCGCTGAAAGCAAGGCTAAAGGCGCTCTAATACAATTCATTTGTTTGTTTGTTTATTGGTTTATTTTAGCTGGGCAGCTTTATGTCCAATTTACACCGAAAGGGTTTCTGCATATTATGTCTGCAACACATAAAATTACATAAGAATAAAATAAACAATTTCCATTTGAAGCGCTTTATGCGTGTATTACATCCAGAAAAGTGAATCAGGGGCTTGTATACACTTCAGATCTATTTTGTAACATGTAAATGAAAATCATGTGTCCTTTTTAGACGTGTGCTTTCATTCATTCAATAATTTTCTAAGCCGCTCAATCCTAATTAGGGTCGTGGGGAGGCTAGCGCCCATCTCAGCCGACTCTGGGTCAAGGTACACCTTGAACTGCTCGCCAGACCACTGCAGTGCCAACACTCACACAACAATTCACACTCACTCTTACTCCTGGGGAATTTGGAGCCATCAGTCAGCTTACTGTGTATGTTTTTGGACTGTGGGAGGAAACTGAAGTACCCGGAGGAAACTCACGCAAGCACGGAGAGAACATGCAAACTCCACACAGGAATACCTCGAGCCCGGGAATTGAACCCGGGACCTTCTTGCTGTGAGGCGAACACCACCATGCCGCCCCTAGACATGCCTTATAAGTTTGATTAAGCTAAAAGGTTCGACAGTGTGGCTAGAGTTAACTCAGATCTACCTGGCAAGTTAGAGGTCACCATAAGAAAAATCACACTTAAAAAAAATGGAGGAGGCGTAAGTTTGCACTCGCTTCAGCTTCCCACATGCCACGCTCGCACTTTCTGTGTAATTAGGCTTTAGGCAGACATTTCTTTTTATTTCCATTTGATTTCTTTGCTGTCTGGGAAAAGCTCTAGAGATAAAGAGAGATTCTGGCGGCGCAGGATGGTATAAATAATGACACCGCTTCAAACAAAAGTCAGTCAAGAAGCTACCATGCATGAGTTATGCAACATGCTGGATTTTTAGTTCTGTAAAAACCCATAATAGGCAGTTGACAGTCACCCAGCATACAGTCTAGCGGCTCATTTCGAGGAGTTTTAGACATGCCCTTGTTCAATGTGTTCAATCCCGTAGGTGTGTTTCCTGACACACGGAAGAGCTAACATCATCACCCAGGGCTGACAAGCTTCAGGAAAATTTTTCAATCCTAACTACTTCAAAATTCACACAAAAGACTTACATCTAGCCCAGATAATTGGGCATTGGAAAAGGAAGAACCCCCCCCCCCCCCCCCCCGCCGCCCCCCGACTATCCTGCACACACATTACTGATATATGTAGTATCATCTGCTTCATAATAATCATTTACAGCATAACTCATAATAGAAATAATCCTGTACAATATACACGATGCTGCCTGCACTTACTTTGCATTTGATAGTGAAAAACTCTGGGACCGCAAGCCTCTGCCAGGGTAAAAAAAACCCTGAAGTTTATTTTTAAAGCCTGCTATAATACACTTTTAAAAAAAAATAAATCTGTCCTGTTTCACAGTGTTAAACAATCCTTTAAACATTCCATCAATGAGAATTTAATCCCGATCAACACCAATAATCCTTCGGAGTGCTACTTGGGCCATACTCCACACCTCCAATAAAGAAATGAATCAAAAACCCTTTAAAACTTTTTGTTTAAAGTATATTTATAGACAGTGTGTTTATATTTATGGCATTTGGTAGGTGCTGTTATCCTAAAAGACTTTTGTTTTATACTTCATTTATTCAAATGAGCACTTGAGGGGTGCCGTCCATGTGCAAGGTCCCGACAGTGTGAAAATGGTAGTACTAGGGCTTGAACCCCGTATTTTCTGATGAGTAAACCAAAGCTGTAACCATTAAAAGCTGCTAATAAAACAAATAGACAGACAAATAAGCAAAACAGTACAGACACTAATGTCACGACATTGGCGGAGGTCAATAGTCCTGAATGTTTGTCATAAATTAAGATCTTGGTGGCTTTGGACCATCTGAACATAAGTACCGTTTTGCATAAAAACACGAAACCTGGCAACCCTGTTATTTACTCTCCTTTAATACTCATCCTGACCCTCATGAGCCCTGTAGAAGCTAAACAGGGATAGGCCTGGTCAGTACTTGGATGAGTGACTGCCCGGAAGCACCAGGTGCTGTGAAGTGATAGGGAAAGACCTGGCAACCTACCCTGAAAAAGTCTGCCAAGAAAACTCTATGAGAATAAAGTCAACAAGAGTCGGACATGGTTGAAGGTACAAGAACAACAACTGCTCATCTTAATTAATGTGTGAGTTTGAGGCAGCATGATTCTTGCTCCAGTCGTCCTTGTTGCACTTCCTATATTTGACCATTGGGGGCAATAACAACTCTATAGAGTCCCATTCAGAATGGAGGGCAAGTCAACATTACATCAGCTTATATTTGCCAAATAGCACATTTTCTATACACCAATAAAAAGTCAAATGAGATAAAACATATTTTGGCATAATTTTAAATGCATGGTTTTGTGAATAAGGATTTTATAAAGATAACGTAGGATCAGTTGCCAGTTTTGGGTTATCTGGTAATGTATTGATTAACGTTGGATCAATGTTCAGTATTTTAATAAGTTTGACCTAGAGGAATGTCTGGGAAGTGTGTGTTCATATATGCATGACTCATATCCCTCAGGAACTTTAGGCTTGTTTTTAGGAGACACACTTTTACCAAACACCTGGAGTGATTGTGTGGCTCCTTATGGTTTGTGATTAGAACTTCACACTTATAATTAAGCACCTTTCACTCCTGAGAGAGATAGAAAGAAAGTGAGAAAGAGAGAGCGAGAAGGAGCAGTGACTTTCTAAAGCGATGGCTCTGTATGGACAAGATAGCATGGTGGTTAGCACGTCTGCCTCACAGCAAGAGGGTTCTGGGTTCAAGTCTCGGGCTTGGCGAGGGTGTTTCCTTGCACAGTCCAAAGGAATACATGTTGGGCTAACTAGCTTTTCCAGATTGCTTGTAGGTGTGAGTGTAAATGGGGGCAGCCGTAGCCTAATGGTTAGAGATGCAGGTTTGGGATCTAAAGGACGCTGGCTTGATTCCTGAACCAGTAGGAAAAAACGTGTGGTGGTGGAGGAGTGAGCTGCACCTTCCGTTCCTCCACCTTTATGGCTGAAGTGCCCTTGAGCAAGGCACCTAAATCCTGATTGCTCTTCGGGCACCTCTATGGCAGCCCACTGCTTCAAGTGTGTGTATGTCTGTGTGCTCACTTCGGATGGGTTTAAACGCAGAGGCAACCATTTCCCTTGTGAAAATAATACAGTAAATTAAAAAAAATAAATACATAAATAAAAAATGGTTGTATGTGTGTGTTGCTCTGCGATGGTCTGGCGAGCTGTTCAGGGTGTACCCTTCCTGAGATAGGCTCCAGTCTCCTGACTCAAGTAGGATTTGGCGCTCCGGCATATGAGAGATTGAGTGAGTGAGTGGATCTGTGTGTCATTACAGACACCTTTAAGAAGTGCAACGAATTCTATCCGAAGAGGGCTTAACAGAACATCTTGATAACATCTGCTGGAACAGAAGACAAGCTGGCATGTGTTATGGCACACGGATAGATCAGCGTGACCTGTTCGGATTCTGATAATGTATGAGAATGAGAGGGATGAAGACGGATGACACTCTTAGCGCAGCCAGAGCATTTGGATAATTGACCTACTGTCTTGATGGTGAAAGTGCTCTTTTCCATTTTAAATCTCGACATTTGATTAACCACCTTTTTCCATCGACATCATTTAATGACAGATGTACGGGGGTTGTATTAGTGGATGGATTGCACTGGAATGAAGTAAAAGTTCCTCGAATCCTATTAAAGTGATACTGGCATGGTTTCAACTGCTTAGGAAGGAAAAAGCAGCGACCCATTTAGGAGAAAAAAATCAGTTTCATGAAGGAAATTGTAAGTTAGAACTGTCTAATGGAGCTTTTCATATAAATTTCGCTCACAAATCAGTCTGAGTTGTTTTTCTCAAATGACATTAAAAAGTGGAAGAGAATAGTTAGATAAGGTCTCTAGTACTCCAGAGCTAAACTTTTGCAATAAAATGAAGATAGTTGTGCCAGATAGTCATTATTGTTCTCTTGAGAAGGCGGCTTTTCATTCTGCTAGTGATTTCCTTTAATTAAAAGAATCGGTTGGTGAAAATGAGTTGAACTGCACACGTTTGGGTTTAAGAGAAAACAATATAACGGGGGAAAAACTTTGGAATTAAATAGCCTTCTATGGAAATTTTAGACATTAACTTAAGGACCTGTAAGACTTAGGTTTGACTCGGGTGTTTCTGTGTAGAGATTGAATGTTCTCCTTGTGTATGCTTAGAAGGTGGGTTTCTTCTGGGTACTCTGGTTTCCTCCCACAGTCCAAAGACATGCACAGTAGGCTAAAGTCTGTTCCAAATCGCGCCTCGGTTGAGGCTGTATATGTGTTGGCCCCGCGATGGCCTGGAGAGCTGTCCAGGGTGTACCCCACCCTCGCTCACATTTAGCTGAGATGGGCGCCAGCCTCCCCGCGACCCTAATTAGGATTAAACGGCTTAAAAAATTAATGACTGAATGAATTTTGATGGATATTATATCTTGGTGCATTGGGTGGAATTTTGGTGTACCACTATCTTAAGTGTAGAAATAAAGAAAGTCGAAAACGGTGAACTGGTTTTTGTATCCAACCAAACCAGGAAGTAGTGCATTATCATAATACGTTCTTTTGACTTCCTGTGTACAAACGTAGACGTCTGGCATTTTTAAGAAAACATTTCAAGATAAAAAGTATTCATTTATAAACAACATTCCTAGAATCCCTAGAAGCAATAAGCCGACCACTCAGAAACCACAGGAAATAGATGAGGAAGTCCCGATGCCCCCTGCCAGAGATATGAAAGCAGTACCAGCAACAGTGTACATATGATGCAATGTCTAACAAGGCACCCCCAAGACATGAGGCATATTTGGAAAAAAATCACTGAGAGTTTCTGATCTGTGTTAGTTTTGTGTCCTGAAAGTGAAGGAAAAGATTCCGAGGGTGTGTAATAAGCGGTGTGCTGACCTTTCTGTTTGTTTTCTGCTGCTAACAGATTTTTAATGGGAATGCTCTCAAGCACATCCACCGTCGCAGCGTTTTCTTTCAGCAAACTCTTTCATTAGAATGTGCACGAGTGTGAACATGGTTTAATTAGGGATTTATATTGTTCTTTTTTTTTTTTTAATCGGATCTAGCAGAGCACAAATACACAAAAAAAAGCGTACTCTAAAAATGTCCAAAGCCGAGTCGCTACTTTAATCCCCACTCATTCATAAGGAACTCGTGTGGTCCTTCATCACTGCCCTCACTGTGACAGGACAGTAAACAGCCAAAGGCTCTGACCGCTGCTTAGAAACAAGCAGACAGAAGACTTAGCTCGGAATCTCTTGGAAGTAGTCCTTAAAAAAAAAATAAAAATACTGCTTGGAAGCGTTTGCTCTTGTAACATTGGAGAGTTGCTTGCTTTACGGGGTTGTTGTGTTTTAGTGGCATGTTTTTTTTTTTTTAATAGCCTTAATGAAACCTTAGATAGGAAAAGTGCAAGATATCTCACTGTATTGATGTATACATGAACAGAAAGCTTATTTTATGCTCCTTTACTTCTTGTAGGTTTCTTTGGTTTGGTGCAATTTTAGTATCGTAATGTATCAGACTTCTTTATTATTATTATTATTATTTTTATTATTATTACTATTATTATTATTAACAATATTAATATTATTATTATTTTTAGTTTTGTTTATTTATTTATTTAAAAATACATTTTTAAAGGATCCTTTACCACTGGGATGGGGCAACTTTAACAACTTTGCATCGAACTCCATAAGCAAAGGCAAACATTACATGTACATAAGAATTATCACAAACTATAGTTTGGTCAGGATCTAAGTAGTCAGTTGAAATGATTTGGAATGCTGAAATATACAGTATAAACTCATTCATTCATTGATTTTCTCTGCAACTTTATCCTAATTAGGACTCTGAGTAAAGGTGGGGTACATCTTGGACAGCTCACCAGGCCATCGCAGGGCCAACAACTAGTCACTCTCACACTGACACCTAGGGGCAATTTGGAATAGGCAATTAGCCTAATTTGCATATTTTTGGACTTTGTTAGGAAACCTAATTACCTGAAGAAGACCCACGCAAGCACAGGAAGAACAGGCAGACTCCACACAGAAACACCTAAGTCCGGAAATCGAACCCAGGACCTTCTTACTGTGAGGTGGACGTGCTAACCACTGCGCCACAGAGCCGCTCACAATATATATATATATATATATATATATATATATATATATATATATATATATATATATATATATATGTTGATCAGAAAAAAAAATACAAAGAGAAATGAGCTATCTTGGCAGAGGTTTTCGCTCTCTGAGGGATTTCAGTTGAATTGATTCCTTATTTGTTTGTGATTGTATTATTTCTTTTTGTATTGTTTGCATTATAAAATGTCAGACACGTTTTGTTTTAATGGTATACATTTGCAACATTTCGTTCTATTTATTTATTTGTTTTGTTAAATGGGTAAAGGCTGTCCTTCTGATAGGAATTTTATGTTCACAAATGGCTCAAGGCCCAATTAGTTTTTTTACTGATATATCTGCTGGCACATTGAAGTTGCTTTTTAGAAAGAAATACAGAGAGAGAGAAAGAGACAGACAGAGAGAGTGAGAGAGAGAGAGAGAGAGAGAGAGAGAGAGACCTATTTTTATGGATTTTTTTAGGATAATTTTTTTTTCTGTTGGTATAATATACTTGCATTCGTTCACATAACTGTGCCCATCACCCAGTTTCATATGAATTACATCCTTTATAACTTCCCTAACAGACGAACATGAAGTCTTGACATGCACCGAGTGGAAATTGAAGTAAAGGAGAGATATCTTTTAAAATGACACTTTACTCGTCACATGTCAGATTCTGAATGACGTAAGGTCGAGTTATCGCTTTTTTTCTGACTGTCTTCCATTAGAAAAGTTGATGTGATGTTTGACTTTGGTTTTCACTTATAATGCTCGGGTTTTCATGTTTGACATGACACATAACTGTGAGATTTTGACACAGCAGATGTACACTGAGCTCTAACGTCAGTTATGGTATTGTAACGTAAGATAACCCGGGAAAAATACCACATCAGAACCTTGTCAAGGAAAAATGTGTCACCTGTTTCAACGACATGAAAACTGACAAAGTGGAATTGATGACAGCTGATGCCTGGCAGAACAAACTTTCATGAACGTGTAGGCGTTGCCATGAAGGGTTTTTGTAGGCGTTATGTAGTACGATGATCATTAACTTGGAACTCATGACCCAGTGGAGCTATACTTGAAATACTTATAATCATGAAAATACAATACAATTCTGTGAAATAATTATATTGAAATAATATGCAAATTCTTTTAACTTCTCATGCTTAAAACATCCCTGTTTTTAAATCCGTTCTAAAAATTGGGGTTGAAGTATTAGATCATTTTAAAAATACTTAAAAATGTAGTAAGTAATAATTAAAAAAACATATCATATTTATATTAAAATTAATAAAATGATTACAGTTAAAATAACTCTAAATGATTCTTTATTTTATTGAAACTTTTTTAAAAAGAAACACTGTTGCTTATTTTAAAATAATAGTGCAGCTACTGTTAAAACATTGTATAAATTGGTTCTGAGTGGCACATCAACAAGATGCGCGACTATCAAACCTGGAGATCACAATTTCAAATCCAGTTTGTAGCCGCAGCCATCCGGAACCGGAAGTCCATGGGAGGTGATTGTCCGAGTTCTTACAGAAGGGAGGGATGGCATACACTCACTTTGCTGTCATTCACAGCGATCACCGGACAATCATGGGTGTCTGTGAGCTCATTCGTATGGGGGGGGCGGGTAGCGCTCTCCCTCTGAGTGTGTTAGGTCGCCCTGAATGTTAATGCGCAGCTGTTTGTAAAGAGGCGGGTGCCAGAATCGTATGTCATGGAGGGGGCATGTGCAGGCTTACGCCCCTCCCTGGTTGGTGGTGGACGTTTGTGATCAAGAAGGCAATACTTGATGGGTGGGAATTGGGTGCGACTAAAATAAGGGGAGAAAAACAGTATATGGTTTTAATAAACAAAGATGACTTTAAAAAAAAGGAAATGTGACAGATGACTGACATCGGTAGTTCTTACAAAGCTGCCGTTTTAAGCTTCTTTAATTGTAAGCAGTAAGCAGTAAGACCTCTACAGTCATTATGCTTGAATCTTGGCCCAATTCCACTTGGCAAAACATCTTTACTTCGTCAAGGTTTGAGGTATAACTCTAATGGACTTCATAAATAATGTCAGGAGATTGGCTAGTACCATGCCATACACGCGCTTTCATCTTCTTGATTTATTTTTACTGCCGATGTTCCTGTTTAAAACAATTTTCCTCTCCGTAGATTCTGTTTCTTGGCCGATGAGATTAAATTGTGCTCTATTACGTTCCGGTACATCACTTCATTGATCATTGTTTTTTGGTGAATAGCGATTAGGGCAGATTAGATTGGTGTAGTTCATTGCTTGTTGTTCTTTGTATAACTGTTGGAGGTTTTTGTAATCAGTGCCTTTTGAGAGTCGGTCTGTTTTCTTGTCTGTTTGCCAGTTTGTGAACAAAATCCTAACCACACCTAGGCACAGATTCTCACCAAACTTGGTGGGAACACTTTCCTTCCTGAGTCCCAGGAATGACTTGATTTTGGAAGGTCAAGGTCAAAGATCAAAGGTCAGAACAAGAGCAATGCTGATATGAGAGACATGCCGACACTATGGAACACCAATAAAAATATATATACGGATTTTCATATATATGAAACTTTTGACCTTAAGTGACCCTGAAAGGTCAAACCACAGTAGCCATCTAATAAGGACTACAAACTAAATAATTTTTAGCTAATTTGGTCACAACCACGTACTATCAAACTTATCACATGATGAGTACATGCATATTTAAACCCAGTCCCCATGTAGGGTCTGTGTGCTACATTATTCATGCTGCTTGGAGGAGGAACCTTAGACTCTCTGAGCATCTTTATAGTTTTTGCTGCTTAGCGGTCATCCTACAAGTCATTTCAAGTGACTGCTGACATCTGTTTTAGCTTTCTAACCATTAGCCTGAGAACATATTGATATTCTTTGCATCTAGAGATGATTACTTGTGGGTCCATGACCTTTGTACAAGCCATGAAAAACCAGGTCGGTACATTAGCATATTTTCTAAGCCATGAAGCTTTGCTGTGCTCTTCATGCATGGGAAGCTCAGCAATGAAATCAAAGTACATTATATGCATGAATTTGAGTGGTTATACAGTTCAGTGGAAGTATATTAAATAAAACGAACTAAAGTATTTCCTGTCTCTGCAAGTGGTTTCAACTTAATGCATCTACCAGTTCCATGGTTTACACAGCATAAGAGCAAAATTCATCGCTTTCAAAATAATATTAAATCATCCACATCGCATTGCAATCTCACCATCATAGACCTATTTCAGAAACCGCATCAGTTTTATCATCTTCAAATGGCCGCTGTGAAAAGGAAAGAAACAGTAGTTCGAGTACAGATTATTGAATGTGCGTGGGCTGATTCTCTCGCTCTGTTGGTGCCACCCTTTGAGCAGCTTTGTTACTTCGTTCTTTCTCATAAAACAAAGATGCAGCACTTAGTGCAAAGACTAACTGCTTATCAAAAGTGTGGGTTTTGCTCGGAACGACAGCAGGGACTTTTGTGCACTGAAATGGTGCCGTGCAGAAATAAAGACATGAGACACACGATGCTTTGTTGAAGGTTTCTGATCTGAGGGAACAAAACCACAAGCGTTTCATAGTGACAGCTTTTAATAACAGAGTTGTGCTAATTATTCACTTCAACTCAGCTGATTAGAACCTGCAAAAACAAAACAAAATAAGTGCGAGCAAATTATCCTGTCTGATATACCTGGTGTGAGGAGTGACATTAGAACAAATAAATGTAGTGAGCGCTGATGTTGTGCCTTGTGGGTCTCGTTTATTGACAACCCCAATACAAAAAAAACGTTTGGACACTGAGTAGAATGTAGATAAAAAATAATGTGGTGAAAATCTCATTTTTATTAACAATAGAACAGAAAACATTAAATATTGAAAGTGAGATATTTCACTGTTGCTTGAGAACTGTTAGGGCGGCACGGTGGTGTAGTGGTTAGCACGTCCACCTCATAGTAAGAGCGTCTTGGGTTCGAGTCCCAGTCCCAGGCATTTCTGGGTGGAGTTTGAATGCCTCTCCCCCTTTATGGGTTTCTCAGGGTACTCCGGTTTCCTCCCACAGTCCAAAGACATGCACGTAAGGCAAAATGGTCTTTCCAAATTGCCCTTAGGGGTGGTAGTGAGTGTAAATGGATGTGTGATGAGGGTCACCAATCTGTAAAAAAAACTGCATTCACAAATAGTGGAACAATTTAGATTAGCATCATTTGTGGAAATAAATACAACATCACTACCAACAGTCAAGAAATATACATAGAATGGTGTTAGACAGAGTAGTTACAAAGCAATGTTCTGAATTTATCTAAATACCACAACATACTTACAGTAATTTGCATAGAATGGATAGAAGTGGTTGTGTGCCTGTTGGCCCTGTAATCCGTCATCCAGTGTCGGTAGAGATAGGCTCCACCCTCCCTGCAACCATACTAAGATTAAGCAGTCCGGCAAATAAGTGAATGAGTGAAAAATCTCTGTTTTAGATGGTTGTTGCTTATTAATCTCTTCCTGGACACTGTCTTAATTGATGTGATACAGTATAATACAGTGATACAGGTGTGTGTGTGTGTGTGTGTGTGTGTGTGTGTGTGTGTGTGTGTGTGTGTGTGTGTGTGAGTGAGTGTGTGTACACTGTGACTAGTACCCACCTGCATGGTGGCTCAGGAAACTACATTTTGGCAAAAAACCTAATACTACACATATTCCACTTTGGATGAGTTTGCTGTTGCTGTCAATCACTTCATTCCACTTGTTTGCAAATCCACACACTGCACACACTTGTGTAGGAGGAAAAGTGTATCTGATCCAAAGATGGAAATCATTATTTTATTAAAATTTCTCCCTCTCTCTCTCTCTCTCTCTCTCTCTCTCTCTCTCACGCACACACACACACACACACACACACACACACACACACACACACACACACACAGCTTGGCCATTTCAGACAATTACACCGCAAACCTCCAGTATCATGCAAATTTAATTAAATGCATCTCTAGTTAGCGAGAATGAAATCTGGTGGCTGGATGCAAATCTTGTGTTTTTGTTTTGTTTTTTCTCCGTTTTATCAAAACACCAGATAGGTTCCTCTTTCATGTCGTGGCTCCCTTAACAATAAATGCGCTGTGCTCAGGTTTGGTTTGGTTTCTGGTTTGGTTTGGTTCTGTCACTGGCTTGTTGCCTGATTGCCTTCATCTGTTCCGTGTTTGAACTGAATTACCCATATTATATCCCACATGCACCTTTATTCACTGCAAAGACTCGCCATGCATTATTTTCGAGTTCTATCTTTGGTAAACCAATTTTAAACAGTCTGATTGCAATGTCAATTTATTTCTCTTTTTTTAAATATCTGTCTGGTTAGTTTTATATCTGTATACTGTTATTTTTGCTAGCATCATGCCTTACTGAAACTCACACGTTTTTGTCCTATTTTCACGTTTTCACACTCTCGCATAAGTGAAACAAAGTATAAATAGCAGTGGTCTCTTTAAACAGGCTAATGCAAACTACCAGAGACATTTTAGTGGATCATAACAAATGTAAGTAAAATCCACATGATGATGAAAAAAATAATGTATATATATATATATATATATATATATATATATATATATATATATATATATACTTGAACTCCTCAACTTGGAGCAACACCTCATTCCAGATCCGGAGGGTTCATTCCACCCTTTTCTGACTGAGAACCATGGCCCCAGACTTGGAGGTGTTGATTCTCATCCCAGTCGCTTCACACTCAGCTGCGAATCGCTCTCTTAGAGATAGGGTGAGAAGTTCTGTCATCCAGGAGGAAATCAGAGTAGAACCGCTGCTCCTTCGCGTTAAAAGGATCCAGTTGAAGTTGCTCAGGCATCTGATTAGAATGCCTCCCGGATGACCTCGGCGCCGACCCAGAACACGCTGGAGGTATTATGTCTCTCGGCTGTTCTGGGAACTTATATATATATATATATATATATATACATTTATACATTCATTCATCTTCTTCTGCTTCATCCGAGGTCAGGTCGTGGAGGCAGCAGCGTAAGCAGTAAGGTCCAGATGTCCCTCTCCCCAGCCACTTCCTCAAGGTGTTCCCAGACCAGCCCAGAGACATGGTCCATCCAGCATGTTCTGGCTGTTCTATATATATATATATATATATATATATTCAGTTTAAAAGGAAAGATTGGAAGGATTTCCTTTTATTTCCATTCAATGTCTTCTTATCTTAAATGGGATGTAGATGTATTCTGCTAGGTCATTTACACCAATTACATCAAATTAGTACTCCTAAGCATTCCATTATTCCCTCCACCAAGGAGGTTATGTTTTCACTGGTGTTGGTTTATTTGTTTGTCTGTCTGTTAGCAACATTACGCAAAAACTTATGAATGGATTTTGATTAAATTTTCAGGATGAGTCAGAAATTATATAAGGAACAATTGATTAAATTTTGGGCCCTGCGATGGCCTGGCGAGCTGTCCAGGGTGTACCCCGCCCTCGCCCAGAGTCCGCTGAGATGGGCGCCAGCCTCCCCGCGACCCTAAGAAGGAATAAGCGGTTCAGAAGATGAATGAATGAATGAATGATTACATTTTGGCAGTGATACAGATATACATCTGGATGCACAATTTTCAATTTTTTTTTTAGCACAGATGACGGCTTTGGCAGAGGTCTGCGCTCTCCAGGTGCTTTTCTAGTGGAATTATATTTTTGAAATGATTATGAATTGGTTAGAAATATGGACTAGTTAAATTTACATAAGGGAAAATAATCATTTATATATAGAAATATTTAGTTCCTTTTATACCACAGAAATTTGCAAAAAGTTGGCAATGGTTGTAAATGTATTATTAAACAACACATATTTTAACCATGTAATATCACAGGATGTCTATAAGAGAAGTTACTCTCAGTCATCACCTACCTTTTTTTTACTTGTCCTGTTATCAATAAGAACATAAAGTACCAAATCTAGTCTTACCACCTCACTATTAGCCTGGCCTAACATTCATACCAAACGTGGACACGCATGAAAACAACCCGAACTCATTTATTTACTATGTAAGCCAGTTTCCATTTGTATCAAGCAGAGGCAAGAAGGCGAGAGGTGTGTTTTGAGCGGCGAACTTGAAATAAGTATGGTAACGAGCTATGATACAGTTTGGCTCAGGTTCGGTAGCATCTCAACAAATTTCAATGCTTTCATCCCGTTTGGTTTGAACGAACTATTAGATTATGTGGCATGTCTACCAAGTTCATGTGAATAAAGGGGTGCTGCATAAATGACAGTGTTGTGGCATTTAAACAATTCATGTGAACCTGTACCCTGCAATGGTCTGGCAAGCTGTTCAGGGTGTACCCATCAGGGTGGTGCATCAAAAAGGTGCGCGACTATCAACCCGGGGATCGCAAGTTAGAATCCGGATTGATGCCACAGCCATCCGTGACCAGGTGTCCATGGGAGCCCATAACTCTCACAGGAGGGAGGGATGGCATACGCTTACTTCCCTGTCACTCACAGCGATCACCAGCCAATCATGGGTGTCTGTGAGCTCATTCGTACGAGGGGGCGGATAGTGCTTTCCCTCTGAGTGTGTTAGGCCGCCTTCAAATATGCATGCGCAGCAGTTCAAAAAGAGGCAGGTGGCAGCTTCGCATGTCACGGAGGGGGCATGTGCATGCTTACACCCCTCCCTGGTCGTTTGTGGTCGTGTGATAGGGAAGGCAAAAAGTTGATGGGTGGGAACTGGATACGACTAAAATTACAGAAGAAAAATGGGGGAAAATCCAAAAAAAAAATAAAATAAAAGAATAAATATAAACCTGTCATTTAAAATATAAATGATACCCATGTTAAATTAATAAATTTAAAGAATTTAATAGGAGGCGGCGCGGTGGCGCAGTGGTTAGCACATCCGCCTCACAGCAAGAAGGTCCTGGGTTCGATTCCCAGTTCGGGCATTTCTGTGTAGAGTTTGCATGTTCTCCCTGTGCTTGCGTGGGTTTCCTCCGGGTACTCCGGTTTCCTCCCACAGTCC
>JAOUQZ010026780.1:0-14661 GCA_028564935.1 Neosilurus hyrtlii
CGCCCCGAGCCCGGGAATCGAACCCAGGACCTTCTTGCTGTGAGGCGGACGTGCTAACCACTACGCCACCGTGCCGCAGAAATAGACATATTATTATTATTATTATTATTATTATTATTATTCGTTTATTTAAAAAATCATATTCTATTTAACTGCGATAGCCTGGCAAGCTGTCCGGGGTGTACTCTGCCCTCGCCCAGAGTCGGCTGAGATGGGCGCCAGCCTCCCCGCGCCTAATTAGGATTAACCGGTTCAGAAAATGACATGACATGACATATTCTATTTAACTTGACTGTTAGTTTAATGCATGGTGTCAGTACTACAGTGTCTGTACTGGTTTCACCATAGATAAAGATGAACCTGATGATAAATAACAACATACTGTATCTTACCCCAGAAAAAATGATATACACAAGAGGCAATATTTTTATTAATTTTGTCTGACATATTTCATGTAGAGGCAGGCAGGATGCAAATGCTGATTAGAGTTCCTTATTAAAAGTATAAGAAAAATATCCAATATGCTATTGGATGATCAAGTAAAATACAGGTCCATACAGGCAGAGTTAAGGCAAACAACACCCCCTAGGCAAATCCACAAAATGATTCAAACAGCAAGGCAGAAATAATTCAATCAGAGCAGAAATCATGGGCAGATTCAAACTACCAAAAGTGATGAGACAATACAGGTCATACACAAATTTGGCAAACAGACCACAAGATGGGATAAGGGGACAGTGCTGGATACCATCATGTGAACACTGTATCTGGATAAGGGAAAGGACATGGATTTGAAAATAGACAGGGGCTTAGGAATGGGCATAGGCATGGGCTCGATTGTGGATGTGGTAATGGACATGGGCCAAAACATGGACATGTATGTGGACTCTGACATGGGCACAGGCATAGGTTCAGCCATGGGTATAGACTCAAACTCTATACAAGAGTATAGGCTCAAACTCAATCACAGGTTCACAGACTCAGTCACGGAGTCAGACATAGAAACAGGCTCTGACTCAGATGTGAGCACAATATAGGACAGTCGTAACAAGCATTTCACTACAAATTGTACTATGTATGATTTTGTATGTGACAAATAAATTTGAATTTGGTGCAACATTCTGTCACATGTTACAGTGAGAGTTTGGTTGGATGCAAAAGAAGATGAAAGTTTGTTGTAAAAAGTATAAAAAAGGATCCTGCTATCCAGAGATGAAGTTTATACACAGGCAGGGGTCCAAAGATTAGGCAATTAGTGAGGCAGATAACAGAAGAATTGTGCAAAAGCACCAAATTTGGCATGGTGGTTCCCAAAGGATTACTGAATAAATCTGCTTGAGGTGCCACTTAAAAATGCAAGATGCCAGCCATTTTTCAAGATGGTGTCAAAAGTACCTTTCAAAGTCATGCTTTCCCATAGAAATGTATTGATGAATTTAAATAATCTTGGTATCCCATATAAAGCAATAAAATATTTTAATATAATGAACATTTTCAATCAAAGGAACAGCCTCCCCGCGACCCTAATTAGGAATAAGCGGTTCAGAAAATGACATGACATTCTCAGAGGATGAATTTGGTGACCATGTTGAAAAAGGGCCGCCATCTCAGATTTTTAAGTGGCACGTAAGGCAGATTTGCAGAGTAGGTTCTCGGGAACCACCATGCCAAAATTGGTGCTTCTATCACATCCGTGTGAAAAAATGCTGTTATCTGCCACACTACAAGGCAAATTTAAAAAAGCAGAGTCAAACAGACAAGCAGGGTTAATTTACTAACAGGAGAAATCAGACGCAGATTTAAACTAACAAGAACAATAAGACAAACCAGGTCATACATAACACAAAACAGTGTTCCACTTTTAAGAATACTGTTTGGCAAGTGCACAGAGTCCTTATAAAGTGGCTTGCAAAAAAAATTGATTACCTATTGAACTTTTCCACAATTTTGTCTGTTACAGCCACTAACATAAATGCATTCTATTGGGATTTTATTTGATGAACCAACACAAACTGGCACCTAATTATGATGTGGAAGAAAAAAGACACATGGTTTTCAGTTTTTTATGTAATTAAATCTGAAAAGTGTGTTGTGCATTTGAATTCAACCCCCTTAACTTTGATAACCCTAAATAACTGCCTTCAAAAGTCACATAGTTAGTTAAGTCCACCTGTGCGTAATTCAATCTCAGTAAAAAATACAGCTTTTCTGTGAAGGCCTCAGAGCTTTTTAGAATATTAGTGAACAAACAGCATCATGAAGCCCAAGGAACACACCAGAAAGGTCAGAGATAAAGTTTTGGAAAGGTTTAAAGCAGAGTTAGGTTAAAAATATCCCAAGCTTTCAGATGCACAACCATAATAAGTCTTAGAGTTTGCCTCAAGCAATGTGTGCGGGGGGGCAGCAGTAAGTGGAAGAAGGTGCTCTGGTTACATGAGACCAAAAGTTTCCAGCAGGACACTGACACAGAACTTACAGCCAGCGCTACAGTGGAATGGTTTAGATCAAACCCTAATCGTGTGTTAGAAAGGCCTAGTGAAAGTCCAGACCTAAATCCAATTCATGAATTTTGGCAAGACTTTCACAGGCACTCTCCATCTTTTGATGCTATTTTGCAAAAAAAAAGAATAGGAAAACATTTCAGTCTCTAGATGTGCAAAGCTGGTGGAGACATAACCCAAAAGACTTGTAGCTGTAACTGCAGTTAAAGGTGGTTCTACAAAGTTCAGATTTTTATTTGTAAACCATTTCAAAAACCATATATCATTTTCCTTCCACTTCACAATTATGCATCACTTTGTGTTGGTCTATCACATACTATTCTAATAAAATACATTTACATTTGTAGTTGTAACTTGAAAAAATGTGGAAAAGATCAAGAGGTATGAATACTTTTGTATACATGAAAGAACTTCTCTAAAGGTGCTGCTCTAGGAGCACCAATAAGACCATAATGGGTTGAACTGAGTGCACATTGCTGGATGCCGAAATAGCTCAGTAAGTAAGGTTATTTACTCTTAATGCGTGCCATGTATGCACAAACAAAATGTTTTTATACACTGGATCATTAGTTCTGGGCTGGGCTGTACTCTATGTCGCCTGCACAATTTTATCACACCTCCTAGGAACTAGATTCTGGCAGCATGTATCCCAAAGTAGCCACTTGTTGCAAGGCACACTACAGATGAGATCACATAGTAAACGGGTGATAAAATCCAATCTCACAGAAATTACATTGGAACTAAGTAATGGACTATACTGTATTAAGTAACAGATCGTGTGTCTGTTTAAAAGCCTTATCAACGCTTGGGATTTAGCTTTGCAAGAAGCCTGGAGCAACCTATTCAATTTCCTTAGAAAATTGCTCAGACATTGCAAATGCAAATTATGATAATTTTTGGAGTGTTTTTTCTGTGTACTGATCGATAGAGTACTTACTTTTATTCTCAGAATGTTTTTATTTTATTATTAAGGCATATTTTCTTTACAACATGTAAGTATAGAGGTAGATCAAATACCTTTACTGCATTAATACTCTCAGCTGAGTACCTTGCAATGAGGATGGGTAAAATTCTCACCCAACAATCTCAGCCCTATTCCATATTAATTTCAACCATTTCTCCCTGACATGACTTATCTAGAATGTGGAATGTACATCAGAAACAATAGGAGACTTGGCATCTACTTTTCCTTCTAAACTAGACAAATACTAAGCATACATACTAAATATACAATACATACAGCTCATTACTACTTTCAAATCCAGTTAGTGTGTTCCAGTATGTCACAACTAGTGACCTTAAAGATAGTGAGAAGATCATCAACTGAGGCTAATGAGATTTTGAGACAGGTGACTGGGTAAGACTACTGATTGCATTATTTTCTGTGAGAAAAACACGGTGTCCTCTAAGATTGGGTTATTGTACCCTACAATAATCTCTGGGTCATGCCTGAACTAAAGGCATTTGTGAGTGAAAAATGAGAGCCTGTAGATTTTAGGACAAAGAGAGGAGCTGCGATGAATACAGAAAAAAGTTGAAGAGAAGGGTAAGAGAAGGAAGGATGCCTTTGGGGAGAGAATTGAGGAAAGACATTGGCAGAAGAATGGGGCTGAAGTATGGAAAGGCATGAGCAATGTGTCTGAATATATCCAATAATAAGAGGGGCCTGGTTTGGGGTATCGAGCTGTCTTTCGATATGTGTGACTCCCCACTTCCCCCCACACATTCTTTTGCCTTCTGAAACAGAATTACTCCCCCCTGTTTCCAATCTGCTCTCAGTCACAACTGATGCACAACTGAGAAGGGAACTGAAGTAAATCAATGTAAGAAAGGCCACTGGACCAGATGACATCAGCTAGACAGTGATTAAGGCATGGGGAGTCCAGCTATGTGGAGTTGTGCCACATATTTTCAATGAGTGTCCGGCCTGAGGGTCCTGGTCCTGCAGAAGGTGCCATGAACAATTCACACCCTAAAGACCCCAACAAACATATAACAGTGGTATTCAGGTCAGACTTGATGTAGATACTGAAAATGTTATTCCTGCTAACCTTAAACCCTTAGCCTGTCCACTAATAAAATCCCAGACATAACTTGATTTGCTGTCACCTGTAGAAGTTCTCAAACACCTCATCAAATCATCAAAGATTATCCTGGAGCCCAGTGATGGACTCTGTGAAACAGCGCAAAAATAATTAAATAATAAAAATAAGGGTGATATATATATATATATATATATAAAACCGATCACATACAACACCATACACCAACTTCATAAAATTCTAAAGGCAATTGGTTTCTCTTTTTATAGCAATCAACTGCTAAACTACTATAGTAGTATCAAGCATCATCAGGGAATTCCTCCATTATTTATACTGCTTATGCATCAGGTTTGCTGTGGAAGCTGAATCCAATCCCAGCTGACACTGGGCAAGAGGTGGGTTCACTGTTAAAAGGTTTCCAAGAACTGTACTTCTATGAAACGAAAATAATAATAATAATAATAATAATAATAATAATAATGGGCAATGCTGTTGCTGTTGTTTGAAAAAGAGTAGGCTGCATTGCATTCAGCATGTTTCTGCCCTGCGATGGCCTGGCGAGCTGTCCAGGGTGTACCTGTCCTCGCCCAGAGTCGGCTGAGATGGGCACCATCCTTCCCCCGCGACCCTAATTAGGATTAAACAGAGACTGAATAAATAAATTAATTAATAATAATAATAATAATAATAATTATATTTATTATTATTGTTATTGTTATTGTTATTATTATATTCATTCATTCATTTGCCAAAAATTTTAATTCTATTAGGGTCACATGGAGGCTGGATCCTATCTCAGCCAGCTGTGGGCGAAGGCGCATCACAGGGCCAAAGCACACACACACAAAATCATTCACACTGAAGGGCAATTTGGAACAGCCAATCAGCCTAATGTACATGTCTTTAAATTGTGGGTGAAAACCAGAACACTCAGAGAAGAAGCAAGAACGGGGAGAGAATGCAAACTACATACAGAAACGCCATCGCCAAGCCTGGGACTTGAACCCAGGATCTTCTTGCTGCGAGGTTGACCTGCTAACCACTATACCACTATCCTGCCATATTATTATAATATTCATGCTTAAAATCAAATTTTAGTGTGGCCAACTGTCACATA
Source organism: Neosilurus hyrtlii (assembly GCA_028564935.1). NCBI lineage: Eukaryota > Metazoa > Chordata > Actinopteri > Siluriformes > Plotosidae > Neosilurus > Neosilurus hyrtlii. Next base: position 5,661 of record JAOUQZ010026780.1, read on the forward strand.
GCTATTAATGCATGCAAACATGGGCATGATGGAGATAATAAAATATTTATATCTGAATATTCCTGTATTAATATTTGAGTGGGGTAAATGTGTTGAATATGTGAGCAGTCCTATGGGGACTGTGCTGTACCAGTATCTTCAACAGAGTCTTAACTTGTTGGGTGGACCTCTTTCAAATAGCGAATTAAATTTTAATCAGAGCTTTTAATTTTAATAAGCATTCTACAGAGGAAGTGACACTGCATATTAACTGCTTTTAGTTCTTCCTGTCCTGGGCCACACAGAAACAAAAAGGTACATCTTTTAATTTCTCCACTTTTAAAGAAATACTCCAGCTGGAATAATTTCCAGCTATGACATCTGTTGAATGTGTGTGATTACTGACAAGAAGTATATTGTGCTAATTAAAATAAATGAATGATTTATTTCAGTTATTCAACCTAAAATGTGAAACTAATATATTATATAGACTCATTACATGCAAAGTGAGATATTTCAAGCCTTATGAAAACCCCAAATCCAAAATCAGTAAATTAGAATATTACATGAAATCATTAAAAAAAAGGTGCGCCTCTCCATTCTTCCTTCAGACTATGGGACCTTGGTTTCCAAATGAGATGCAAAATTTGCTCAATCAGAAAAGAGGACTTTGGACCACTGAGCAACAGACCAGTTCTTTTTCTTTAGCCCAGGTAAGAGAGCCCAGGTTGGAGTGTGACACTTTGAGCCTACAATATTGAACCCTTTCACAATATTCTAAATTTCTGAAATTTTAGATTTATGGTTTTCATAAGCTGTAAACCATAATCATCAAAATTATAACAAATAAAGGCTTGTAGCATATTACTTTGCATGTAATGAGTCTAAATATCATATTAGATTCACCTTTGAAAAAAAAAAACTTTTTTTTGAAATTTTTTGAGTTTCAACTGTAATTGAAATCTTTAAGTAATAGCTGTGGCAGTCAATAAACATTTATGCTCAACATGAATGCTGAATTGTCATTAATTTGATTTGACTCACCAAATATAATAAATCCTCAAAAAGATCTAAATCTGTAAAATCCATCTTCTAGTTTCTTCCCACAGTCCAAAGACATGCACATTAGGCTAAATGGCTGTTCCAAATTATCCATGGGTGTGAGTGTGAATGGTTCTGTGTGTTGGCCCTGCGATGGATTGGCGAGCTGTTCAGGGTGTACCCTGTCTTCTTCCAGAGTCGGCTGATATAGGCTCCAGAATTAATTAATCAACTGTCCTTTCAGTCAAGTAAACCTGAAAGTTCACCGGTTCGTATCTAACACTACACAAGCTCCACTAAATCCTACAGAAAGTGTTAGCAACAAGAATCACCCTAGTGTTCAAAAAACAGTTTGATGTGACATTTCCTGATATGGGCAGCATGGTGGTGCAGTGGTTCGCACTGTTGCCCCACAGCAAGAAGGTTCTTGGCTCAGGTTTGAAGGCTGACTGGGGTATGGAACAGATATTCCTGTATTTATGTATAACGTACATTTACTGCAGGGAAACTAGGTTACTGTAATGGAAATAGTTTATGGCAGAATGTATATTTAAGAGATCTGAGACTTGCTTTTGTGGCATTATGCTAGTATTAGTGAAAAAAGACAAGCTTGCACTTTACCTCTACACTGAATGAATAGCAGTACTTGTGCAAATATTTGTTTTTTTTATGCTGTAGGTGATATCTAGAATTTGTTTCAGTATGCCGATCAAGTCCTTGCTATGTCCAGTGCACATTTTGACCTGTGCTTGTATAGGTTTCCTCCCACAGTCTAAAGGCATGTGCACTTGGTCAACTAGATACTTCAAATTGCCCACAGGTATGAATGTGAATGAATGTTCATCTCTGTGTAATTCCTGTGATAGATGGACTACTTTTTCAGGCTCTAACCGCCTCTCATCAACTGGGATTAAATCCTGTTTTCCTTGTGACCTTGAAAGATAAGCAATATAGATGATAGATAGATGGATGGATTCTCTTATGACTCTTTTATCCCAGCACCTTCATTTTTAAAGTTGAATACAACATGTAGTTTTTATTTTGCATTGTATTTGTGCATTTCAAGCATCTATTGCCTGACTTCCATTATGAGTGTATTATAATTTTTTTTCTTTTTTTCCAGCACACATGCTATATATGTAAATTCTTTATATCACTCTTCAATCTTTTCAACTTCATTTATGTCACAGTAGAATAAAAGTGAGTACTCTGTTATATTATTTTCATTACATCAATGATACTGTCAGATATACTGTAGTTTTACTCTCTCACACTTGACTTGAAGAACAATTTTATGTAATGGTGCCAAAAATAAGACAAACGCAGCATAACAGTTTGTTTTGTCTCTTATTGATCATTTCAGCACTGTTTGAAAAGGTTGCACTAATGATATTATCCTGCTACTGTCAAATATACTGAATGAGTCAAAATGATGCCTTCAGGAGAATACTGATGAAATAAAGGTGCTGTATTTATTTATTTACTGTATTTGTATTTATTTATACTGATTATATCCTTATGATATCTATTTCATTCTTACTTCTTTCCCCCGTTTTGCTTTGTGTTGTTTCTAATGCTGCTAAATACATTTCCCATCTGGAATCAATGATATGTTGTCCTATCTCAATTTTGACTGCTTAGATTGTTCCTTAATTAATAAACTAATCTGTTGGCTTTAGAGACCTTTGTATTTAATCAGCACTAAAAGCTTAATCGAAACTGAAAACCACAATGAAATTTTTATTATAAAAGTAGAATAAGCTCTAAACATTTTGCATCTAACCATGCTTTGATCATTGCTGTTAATGTCATTATTTCCAGTGGAAATGTCATAATAAACTTGAAATGTGAATATAATCATGTAAAGATTTTGTCTTTCTAAGCATCATATACAGATAAGTAAAAATTTGCTGTGCTAAAATATTTGATTATTTTATTCAGAACATCTTGCTTTACATATGCTTTTCTTTTTTTCATCTCATCTTCTTCTTCTTCCCAGTATTTGTCTTGGTCTGTGATTCTTGATCTGATTCCATAATAGATTCAGAGCTGCTATCTCTTTCCACCCTCTTCTTCTTGCGTCGTTTCTTGATCACTATCACCCCCTCATGTTTGGAAGTAGAGCTTGACCTGTACCGGTGGGACAGGGTGTTGGGCTTGGCATTCAGAGAGCCCAACTCCGATACAGGGCTTGCTTTACCCTCCAGGGATCCGTGAGCAGAAGGGGATGCGGCAAGACAAGTCGATCTACAGGCGTGGTCCCAGCTCCCGTCTCATAGATAATGTGAGGGTTGTAAGCCTTCAGCCAAGGAAACCCTAGTACAAGGGGGTGATGAGGGCAGTCTATGAGGTGGAACGAGATGGACTCGGTGTGATCCCTGCCAATAGACTTGAGGAGGGTCTCTCTTCCGTGGGTGACACAGCTTAGCAACTGGTTATTCACCGCATGGGCAGTGACTGTTTGGGCGAGTTCTCCTTGATCCCCAACCTCCTGGCTAAAGAATAATCCATCAGGTTTACATCGGCCCCGAATCGATGAATGCCTGGTTGGAAATAGCTTTGCCCTTGATTAGCAGAGATACAGCAATCAATGTGTGAGGGGAAAAATGTGTGCATGTGTCTCTGCTTACCCATGCACTCCTTAGGCCCAGTGAACTGGATCCCTTGGCCGGACAAGAATCTGCTCGATGGTCGACTTGCCCACAGTAATAGCACGCACCCACCCTCTGGCAGCGTTGGCGCTCCTCCAGGCTTAACTTGGCGCCTTCTAACTGCATGGGCTCCTCCAGGACGGGAGGGGGCGCTAGCTCTGCGCTAGGTGGCGAAAACACCTTAATGGCCGTAGAATTCCAGCCGCTGTTGGCTGAGTGTGGAACTCGATGGCATAGTCGATCACCCTCTGAGAACCTTGTCTCAATCCGAGCAGCGCCCTAGAAGCTTCGCGAGCCAGGGAGGTGTGATCGAACATGCGCGTGAGTGTTTCCTTGAATACCTGGCAACTTTGACATACTGCTGCGCCTCGAGCCCATTCTGCTGTAGCCCACGCCGCCACTCTTCCTGGCAGATGGGAAATCATGATTGCCACCTGAGCCTGTTCGAAGGTGGCTGGATCATTCTGGAAGTGTGCGGTAATTCCCGGATTCTCCCGAAAACTTATCAATTGGGGCAAGGTGAACGGGATGAGGCGGGGGGGTTACTGGAGGCAGGGTGGCGATAGTACACTGAGATACGTCCTCTCTCTATGACGGCACCAGAAGATCTGGCACGGGAACAAGGAATGGCGGGCTTTTTATCCTCCGACAGGAATGAGGAACAGGTGGGATAATCGGCGCAGAGTCTGTAATTAGAAAAACACACCCGGGAGAGGAGAAAGCAGATCAAACAGACAGACCTACGTAAATCTTACGGCGGGACCTCACAAATGGTCTCAGAATGGCTTGCAAAATTTAGGATTTTCAAAGTCCAGGCATAATATTTCTGCTCTGATTTTTTCCCAGTAATCATATGGTATGACACTATATTGGAAAAATTAAACACACAAGACTTTGGAGACCATTTGGACAGTGTTGTATCTCAGAACAACATACAGCAGTTTAAGATGAGTTGTCGCTTGTAACTTGTCATTATCCATACTTGCCATGCTGGTGCCTGAGACTTTATGTTTTCACCCTGTCTGTGCATGATCGTCTCCCTTCTTTTGTTACTATCTTGATCCAGTAGTAACATTCTACATCTGGGTCAGAAAAAGTGAAGTATTTTTCTGTTATGACATCATTTTTCTGTTTCCTGGGCTCCATGGAATTCTAGCTATTGTCATTTGGCTCTGAAAGTGCTACTCCCCCATTAGTATCGATCAGAATCACATGAAACTTGGAGTCCTTTTATGTGGACAATAGCTAGAATTCCATGAAATCTGATTTTGGATTTTTTGACCGCAAACAGAATTGATGTCATAACTAAAAAAAAAAATCAAAAGTACCACTGCTCCATGATGCGTGGACAAAACTGAACGAAATTTGGCAACAATAAACTGTGCCAATGCCAGCAACTCAGCAGGAATAGCTTTTTCACTTTTTTCTCAACCCAGCTGCAGAATCATGTCACAGTCATAAGATTCAGCCAAGTCCTACTACTCCATTATTACTGACCGAAATCACACAAAACTTTGCAGGCTTATACTAGATGACTTGAACAATTCTATAGATATGTTATTTTCAAACCAGAAACAGAATTATTGCCATTACCATTTATGGAAAATAGGTGCCAATAATCAAAGAATACCTGTGACTTGAGTTTGACATCATGTCTTGGGACTTGGGACTCAGAGGGACCCGATACATTTTTAAATCCCTGTGATCACACACACACACATACACACACACACACATCTCTCTCTCTCTCTCTCTCTTTCTTTCTCTCTCTCTGAGCAGTGATCAGTGATTTTCACCTCTGCATTTTTCACATCCTTACACACCAATAGTGAGCACGCACAACCACTTGGCACAGGAGTAATGGCTAGCAAACCTGCAAACCTTTAAAAGGATCTGTTTAAAAATGCAGTGAATTAACTACTTCAGCATCAATCTTCATTTCCAAGGCCACCAGTCATCCAGTCAGACATCCAGTCAATCTGCACTACAACACAGCATATTTGATAGGCTGCTCATTACCCAATTACAAAGGCCCATTGTGGGAGCCATGCTCATGAAGCTAGTAGTTTTAAAAAATGTACATATTTTTATTATTTTAAAATAATATATTTTTTCCAGAAAGTAAATCCAGATTACCTGAGATAAATGTATCTCATGTGAGATCATGCCTAAACATAGTCAAGTTTCTACATCTTTTAAAAACCTGTATAATTACACTGAGTAATTAATTGTGTAAGGTGGCAAGGTAGCATAGAGGTTATGACTTAAGCCTCAGAGCAAGAAGGCCCTGGGTTCATGGGTTCAAGTCCTGGGTTTTTCTGTGGGAAGTTTGCATATTCTCCCTGTGCTTTTTGTGGGTTTTCTCCTGCAGTTTCTTCCGACAGACAAAAAAACAGGCAAATTAGGCTAATTGCTAATTGTTTCAAATTGCCCCTAGGTGTAGATGTGAGTGTGAATGGCTGTGTGGGTTGGCTCTGCAGTGGTCTGGCAAATTGTTCATGGCATACCCTGCCTTAGCCCAGTGTTGGCTGAGATAGGCTCAAGCCTCCCTGTGAGCCTAGTAGGAATAGGCGGTTCGTCATATGAGTGAGGGAGTATAAAGTGTGTCTAGATATTAATGGAAACTGTTATGAACCATTTTAAAAATCTTGCATGGTTTGTGTAAATCTATTTAACCAAGTCTTAAATTGGGAACTGATTTGACCTGGAAACTCCAGACCTGTTCTGTTATTGTTACTTAAATTCCAAAACATGATACGTTATGCATAAGGGCAGGGCTTACAAATTAAGCCGGCAGCAGACGGGATTTCCATCTACTAGAGGGTTGTGTGCCATCTACTTTAAAAAAACAACTGCATATTTACAACATGAAGCGTTCCTCCCGCCATCTCACACAAGTATTATTATTATCTAAGCACCCATGCAGTGCTCCTGAGCGGATCTCCATTAATAAGGAAACCTCCTATAGCATACGTCCAGGTTTAACCATGGGAACCCTGTAGTCATGTAATGTGACATCATTAATGGCGTGAGTTCCTCTACCTGTGAAAAAAATACAACTGTTCACTTAAAATATATTTAAATTATTATTACTAATTTCAGGGACAGTGGTGGCCCGGTGGTAGGGTGCTGGGTTACAAGGTCGGGGGTTCAAGCCCCACTATCAGCGAGTTGTCACTGCAGTGCAGCTAATTGGGTTATCAAAGGCTGGCCATGACTCTCACTGTCTATGGTGAGAGGCATACAAAAGAACTATTGCTGATTTTCGTCAAGAGTAGGCTGCATAGCCGTCAGCGTGTTTCTGCCCTGCAAAGGCCTAGTGAGCTGACCAGGGTGTACTCTGCTCTCACCCAGAGTCGGCTGAGATGGGCGTCAGCCTCCCACTGACCCTAATTAGGATTAAGCGGTTCAGAAAATGAATGATGAATGAGGATTATTCATTTCTGTCTTTACTTCTGAAACTTTGTGTAAAGTCGCAGCAGAAAGTGTAGAATATGGGAGCTGTAATGATACAGCGGGAGAAAGTTTTGGGAGTAAGCAGGATGCTGTGTTCTCTGGAGCTTGTAAATCGGTGGACCATAGTGCTAGCTTGTGGCTAAGCGTTGCGTTAGCTTAGCTTACTTGCTAATACGTTTTAAATCCAGCTTTTCTATAGAAATATAACATCCTCATAATTTCATCCTGAAGAGAACTGGGGCATGCAGTGATGAAGACCATCTGTGTTTAATCCATATACATATATTAAATATAAAACAGATATTTATTCAAATAAAATCACAGAGAAAATAAATATCCCAGTTTACCTTTATCTGTTTTTCATTACATTATGAGCGGTAAGAGACAGGAGTGGATTTTTCATGTCCCACTGAAATATTCCTGTCCCAATCTAATAACATTTAAAAAAATAACAATTTCTGCACAATCCCAATTTCATGACAAGATTAAATAAATAAATAAATAAAAACCTGTCTCAATGCCAGGACAGAATAAAAAGTAGTCCTGTCCCATCCTATGAATGAATCACTCACTCATTTGCCAAGTAGCTTTATTCTATGGTCACAGGGAGGCTCATACCTATCTTGGCTGACACTGGGTTTGCACAGGGTACATCCAATTTCTCACGATGGTTTCTCAATTCAGCACCTTTGAAGGGAAATATTTAATTAATTCGGTTTATTGTTTGTATATTTCTTGTTATTGTCTACCTCCTGTATCCTATATGCATTAATCTTTAAGTTTGGGTCTCTGTATTCAGCTAGGCTTCACTTGTTATCTCACATCTGTGTTGTATCAGAATACAATGGTTCCATTATCCACATTCCATAGGTAGATTTATATCCTGAATTGCACTTAGTTACATTCCGCAGGTTGACCCCCTTGTGACCCTTATTTGACCCTTTTCCCCACACACTCTTACCTTATATGGTAATAACTCTTTGCTATTGTTCTCTGTGGAAAACCACAACCCCCCTAGACTCTATGCTTCTTAAAATACTGCGGTTGTTTGACTGTCTTCTCAGAGTGCTTGAATAAACGATTCGGTTTACTCTGATGTGCTGTTTCGTTATTTAAGTCTCTCCCAAACGCTTGGTGACTGTCCAGAGTGACAGCGGAGCGGAAGTGGAAGAGAGTGAATGAGAGAGGGATAAGTTTTCTTACAATCTTATTCCGTGTTATTTTGTTTTTAAGTTGGTCAATGGTAATGATGACATTTTGATGACAGAGATTCCTGCTACTTTTATTGGTTCTCCTGCTATTCAAAAACAATTTGATAGCCTAAAAAGGGTGTTCACTCCACTTAACTTTGAAATTATAGGAATGTATTTTTATGAAATTAGTCAAACCAATGACATTATTTTATAAATTCTATTACTCAAACTGGGCAGCACAGTGGTGTAGTGGTTAGCATGTTCATCTTACAGGAAGAACTTCCTGGGTTTGAGCTTAGGGAGTTTGCATGTTCTCCCCATGCATGGTATTTTTTTCCGGGTACTCATATTTCCTCCCACAATTCAAAAACATGCACATTAGGCTAAATGGCTGTTCCAAATTGCCTCTAGGTGTGAGTGTGAAAGGTGGTGTATGTGTGTTGATCCTGCGATGGACTGGCAAGTTATTCAGGGTGTACCCCACCTTTACCCAGATCATAAATGAATAAATGAAGTTAAAATTGTAAATACATAACCCAAAACAGCTATAAAATAACCAAAAAGTTTCTGCTACATGGTTTCTCTCTCTCCCCCCCCCCCCCCCCCCTCTCTCTCTCTCTCTCTCTCTCTCTCTCTCTCTCTCTCTATATATATATATATATATATATATATATATATATA
>JAOUQZ010026853.1:0-14657 GCA_028564935.1 Neosilurus hyrtlii
TATATATATATATATATATATATATATATATATATATATATATATGGAATGCAAATGTAATATAGAATGTGATTATTATATTGCAGTGTGACTCTACTAGTAAAGTTAGAGTCAGTAAAGTGTGCAAAAGTGGAAAAGTGCAAAAGTGTCTCTGTAACTCAGTCAGAAAAAGTGTCTGAAGTCCGTAGAGTGGTAAAGTGAAATATAAAAAATAACCCTATTTCATTTTCAAGGAAAAAGGAGGGGAAAAAATTATGTGGCTGAGCAGGTACAAAAAAATGTAATTTATACCTGTAAACATACTTTATGCAGAAATATTGTAATATATTTGATTTTTCTTCTGTTATTCCTTCATACTTAAAAGTTATGTTTAATAAGCATACTGGTAGCATGATAGTGTCACCAGATTACCAAAATTCAAGAAGGTGCCATCAGAGATTCATTATAAATTATTCATTTGTAGGTTGTTTAGAGTGTTGTACTTTGCTGCCGAGAAACTGGAAAATATCATATATGAAGTACTAAAATTATTATTGTTTTTTAAATGAATTCCAGAATGCTGTATCACTAACATATATATTACACGTAGTTACTTGTTTATTAAGAAAAATGAAAAATAACCTTTCAGTGCGTTTAAAAATGTAATATGAGCCTGAATATGGCAAAAGGCAGCATATTGTCAAATATCAAAATTTTCATTACCTGGAAACTAATTAAGATATAAACTTCAAATCCTGCATTTGAATTTACTTTCCTGAATTAGCATGTGAAAAATGAACAAAAGATGAGAGATAAGTGCAACCAATTTTCTGATTATTACCATATTTGAAATGGAGTGAACCATTTATTAAACTGAAACTTCTGTCCTATTCGTGTGGGCTCCGAGCTGAAGCTGAGTGAATTCTCTCTCTCTTATACCTACACAGAAAATGAAGGTCATAACAGTGTCCAGAATTCTCCTAAAATAACAGGGCAGCAAAACGAGGTCAGCCCTTCCATGGCCAAGAAGATGAGACTAGAAGGTTAGTGTCCTTATTATTATTATTATTATTATTATTATGTGGCTGCTTAAGAGCAGACAAATATTACTATTCACCCTAGAAAAATGAGGCTCTTTATTTTTCTTTTTATTCTCCTTCTTACGTCACACTTAGTGCACCCGAGCAATGTATATCAAAATACATTAATATCAAAATGTATATATCAAAATACAATCATGAGACTCACCTCACTTTAATGCCTCACCAAGAAGCCATACTTTCACATAGAAACTTGGATGAACTTTTAAAACATAGACACTTTTTGCTACCATTTATGGTTTTCTCTTAATCTTTGATTAAGTATAATAAGGATTTCTGAGTTAGTTTGTGTATTTATAGTGCATGTCTCTTACGTGGCATGTTCTAGGTAGGGTTATTTTTTTGTGTGCACACATGTACACAGCCCAGTCTGGAGATGTACATTAAAAACTAACCTTGTCAGGGATAGGTAAACACAAAAATAACCCTCTCTGCACCCAGGACAGTTAGTTTTTTATGTACGTACCCCAAACAGGGGTAGGTTTTTGTGTACTTAGTCCTGACAAGCTTAGTGTTTAATGTACATATTCATACAGGGTTGTGTATTTACCCTATACAGGGTTAGCTTTTATGTACGTACCCCAGACAGTTTTTTAAGTACGTACCTCAAACAGCTCACTCTTCTACATTTTTTCGCTCTTGATGTGTGCCTTCTCAGGTCCAGGACGGCGTAAGATAGGATTTGCCAAGAAGTCTACTTCACGTTCTTTCGCCATCAAGTCAAGTCACAGAAGAGTGAAGCCAGAAAGAGCACCAGAGAAACAGAAACAAGACCAGGAACACAGTAAAAAGTGCACTCGGAGCATGTTTAATGGGGAAAAGAGTTGCTATCTCATTGATGCCAAGCAGGAGGGAAACCTGGCACGATTCATTAACGTAAGAAAATACATGCAGGATATGATGTGAGAGAGATGGGGAGAGACGTGTTCATTCATTCATTCATCTTCTTCTGCTTGTTCCGGGCTCGGATTGCCGGGGCCGCAGCCTAAGCAGTGAGGTCCAGATGTCCCTCTTCCCAGCCACTTTCCAGCTCTTCCAGGGGACGCCAAGGCGTTCCCAGACCATCCAAAAGACGTAGTCCCTCCAGCATGTTCTGGGTCATCCCAGAGGTCTCTTCCTGGTTGGACATGCCCGAAACACCACCCCAGGGAGGCGTTCGGGACGCATTCTAATCAGATGCCCAAGCCACCTTAACTGGATTCTCTCAACACAGAGGAGCAGCGGTTCTACTCCGAGCTCCTCCCAGATGACAGAACTTCTCACCCTATGGCTAAGGGAGAGCCTTGCCACCCTGCAAAGAAAGCTCATTTCAGCCACTAGTATTCGCGATGTTGTTCTTTTGGTCACTACCCAGAGCTTGTGACCATAGGTGATAGTTGGAACGTAAATAGGCTGGTAAATTGAGAGCTTTGACTTCTGGCTCAGCTCCCTTTTTACCACAATGGACCTATAGAAACTCCACTTTACAGCAGAGGCTGCAGCAATCCGCCTGTTGATCTCCCGTTCCATCCTTAACTCACTCGTGAACAAGAGATACTTGAACTCCTCCACTTGAGGCAGGACCTCATTTCAGACCCAGAGGGTGCATTCCACCCTTTTCCGGCTGAGAACAATGGTCTCAGATTTGGAGGTGCTGATTCTCATTATGGTCGCTTCATACTCTGCTGCGAATCGCTCCAGTGAGAGCTGGGGGTCCCGGCTCGATTACCTAAAAGGACTGTGTCATCTGCAAAAAGCAGAGATGAGATCTTATGGCCACCAAACCAGAACCCCTTAATGGCTTGGCTGCGCCTAAAAATTCTATCCATAAAAATTACGAACAGAACCGGTGACAAAGGGCAGTCTTGGCGGAGTCCAACCCCTGCTGGAAATGAATTTGACATATTGTTACCAATGCAGACAAAGCTCTGGCTCTGGCAATACAGAGGCCAAACGTCCCCAAGCAACAGGTTCAGTATACCATATTCCTGGAGCACACCCCACAAGATAGCCAGAGGGACACGGTAGAAAGCCTTTTCCCAGTCCACAATGCACATGCAGACAGGTTGAGCAAACTCCCATGCCCCCTCCAGAATCCTGTAGAGTGTGTATTGCTGGTCAAGAGTGCTGCGGCCTGGATGAAAACCACATTGTTCCTCCTGAATCCGAGGTTCCATCATCGGCCGGATCCTCCTCTCCAGTACCTCCTGAATAGACTTTCTCTGGTAGGTTGAGGAGTGTGATTCCATGATAGTGGAACACACCCTCTGGTACCCTTTTTTAAAAAGGGGAACTACCACCCCAGTTTGCCAATCCAGAGGTATGGCCCCCGACGACCACGCAATGTTGCAGAGATGTGTCAGTCAAGACAGTCCTACAACATCCAGAGCCTTGAGGTATTCAGGGTGGATCTCGTCCACCCTCGGAGCCCAGCCACCGAGGAACTTCCTCGGCGACCTCTGCTCCAGTGATGACTAGACCCCCTCTGAACCCCCAGGCTCTTCCTCTTCCACAGAGAGCGTGTTGGTGGGATTGAGGAGGTCCTCAAAGTATTTCTTCCACCTCCCAACAACATCCCCAGTCGAGGTGAGCAGCTCCCCACTTCCACTGTAAACAGTGTTTGTAGAGTACTGCTTCCCCCTTCAGAGGCGCAGGATGGTGGTCCAGAACCTTTTCGAGGTCAACCTATAATCTTTTTTCAGGCTCTCACTGAGCTTCTCCCACCCCCGAGAATTTGCATTGGCGACAGCCCGGGCTGCAGCATGTTTGGCTTGTTGGTACCCGTCTGCTGGCTCAGTAGTACCACAAGACAAAAGGACCTGATTAGGCCTCCTTCTTCAGCTTGGCCGCAAGTCCGATGACACGACTACAAAGTTGATCAAGATATAGTGTACTTGACCAGTAAATATGAAGGAAGACTAGTATTTTAATAATTTCAGTAGTCCTGTTGGCGAGTAGCTTAGTTTTGCTAAATTTCACCCCTGGATTGTATATGGGTGCCCTGACCTGACTTCTCATTGACCTGGTCTTGATCACAGCTTAGTAAATTTTTCTATATTCAGCTTGTCAAGACTTGTTAGTCTGATAACACTGAAAGGAAATGACCCATGATTACCAAATGTGTCACCAGGAAACCTGTTTTTATTCAGCCAAAATAAACTGATAATGGAAGGTACAGCATATTGGATATTCTATAGTGACACATCACAGAACATATTGAACCAATTGAAATATGAAAGTAAACATGAAATACCAATCTGTACACAGAAAACTATCAAATTACTGCAATGTAACAAGTGCAATTAACAAATAATTTAGTTGTTAATGTGTCTATGTGGGTTTCTGATGCTAACAGAACATATAACAATAACATTGACAAGAATAATGTGTAGATGTGGTAAAATTTAATTAATGCATAATGTCCCCAAAGACAATGAATTTAATTGTGTAAAATAACCATGATTATAGTTTTTGGTATAATAGAACAGCCCTAGACCTGAATGAGGTTCTTTGTGAAGTATTTTTTGACCATACTTATAGAGCTAGGTAATCAATAATCTTTATTGTTTAATTCAAATTTTTGGATTAGGACATGTAAAAAGAAAAGCTGTAATTTACTTTAAAGCCTAATTTATTTATTTAATGCATAAGATTTTTTTTTATACGTCGGCTCTATAGAATTGATTCCTTTCTTGCCCTTGTTCTGTGATGTTCTGTCCAATGTTGGGCACTTGAGCAAAGCCCTGAAGCCTCCTTCTATATTTTCTCCTTTTATATTTCTCTTCCTCTGACCTCTACCACAGCACTCCCTTTAGTGCATGTAGTTGACTATCACACGGGGCTGTTTTCTCATGTTTACAAAAATGAGAAATCACGCAGTATTTACCAAGAAAATTTTCAAAGTAATACCAGGAAAAAAAGTTAGATTTTTCTTTTTCCTTTTTTTAACTCTTTTTAATCAGTACAGATTGCAAGAGTGTTTTTAAGAGATTGAAAAATCACTTTTCACTTTATTCTGTCCCCTTATGTCCACAGCATAGCTGCAGTCCCAATTTGTTTGTCCAAAATGTTTTCGTGGACACGCATGACCTCCGCTTCCCCTGGGTTGCATTCTTCACAAGCAAGTGAGTGTCTTTCTGTTTAATACAGAATGTACTTTGTTTTCCCTCCAGGCACAGGATGTTTTTAAGCTGGTATACAATTTGTGTGTGTGTGTGTTTGTGTGCGCGCGTGTGTGTATATATGCCTGCTTGTCAGGCGTATTAGGGCTGGAACGGAACTGACGTGGGATTACAGCTACGAAGTGGGCAGCGTGGAGGGGAAGGTTCTTCTCTGTTGCTGTGGCTCATCCGAATGCACAGGACGCTTACTCTGACCTCAGCGATGAGACTCTGTTATAAACTGTTCGGTTTCTCCTTTCTGGTTCAGAAAGTTTTCTTTTCTGAGTACATTACAATGGTGTTGTACTGGACCTGGGAACTAGAGATTTTAATCACATGTTCAGTTTCCTTACTTTAAAGTTCAAAATCTGAGGAATTGAAGAATGGTTGTACACGGCATGATTTGAATCCTTTTTAAATTCAATAAAACGAATACATTTAAAATAATTTTGGTTGTACAAGTTGTACTTGTTAATAAAAAAGAATAAATATATGCAGTTTACTAATGGTAGTTATTCATTTATGCTTTCATTCATTTGCCAAATCACTTAATTCTTATAGGGTTGCAGGGAGGTTACACCTCGCTGATTCATCACAACACACACAACCATTTACACACTCAGTCACACCTAGCGGCAATTTAAAATAATGTACATGTCTTCTTACTGTGGGAGGAAACCAGAGTACCTGGAGGTAATGCAAGCATGCTGAGAACATGCAAACTCCACACAGAAACGCCCTTGCTGAGCTCGGGACTCGAACCCAGGACCTTTTTAACACATTTATGTTTCGCCATGATCCGCAGGTAATAATGGAATGTCTGGAATTTGATTTTTGAATTATTTGTTTTTATTTCTAAATTTTAGTTCTAAATTTCGCCCACAGTCCAAGTACATGCACATTAGGCTAATTGGCTGTTCTTAATTGCCTGAAGATGTGATTGTGAGTGTAAATGGTTGTGTATTGGCCCTGCAATGGTCTAGCGCAGTGGTCTGCAACCCTGTTCCTGGAGATCTACCTTCCTGCAGGTTTTATCTCCAACCAAAATCTAACACACCTCTTTGACCTGTTGAAGAACTACCTCAAGGCAATAATCAGGTACTCAGGTGTGCATGATTAAGGTTGGAGATAAAACCTGCAGGAAGGTAGATCTCTTGGAACAGGGTTGGAGACCACTGCCCTAAAGTGAACTAAGTCATGATTATGTACTTGATTTGGTTAATTTTTGGTTTATTTAAAGGGTACCTGGGGTGAATTTGTGTTACTAGCTATTTAAACCGATCACGTATAACATCAGCGGTTCCTTCCAGCAACATCAGTTCATGCCCAATTTTAAAGCGCGGGTGAATGTTACGACTCTAGGCATTCTCAGAGACATGTTGCCTTTCTGATTGGCTGTTTCAGCCTGGTAGTCTGTAAATCGTGAACTCATTGAATTGGCTGGGCTATGTCACTGACCATGTAGCGTATCACATTATCGTCCAGTGCAGAGTTGTATAAACAGCAAGCACAGAAATCGTGGAAAACTTTATTTTCATTCCAAAACCAACTGAAGACAGGAAAGCCAAGTTAGAAAAACGTTAGCTGCATAAGCAATTTTGGATTTACCGTCATGCGCATCTCTGGTTGCTCTATCTGTTGTGAAAAGCATTTTAAGCAGCAAGTACACTGACACCGGAACAACCATTTATATTTATAAATATAATATTTTTATAATATAATACTTGTGTGAGATGACAAGAGGCAGGTTGCATATAGGAAACATGCAGATTTTTTTGAAAACAAAAGTGAAAATAGAGGCATGCAGAAATCCAGTAGCCAGAAATACCACCAGCTTAATTTGAAGGCCCTTTTTTTTTTAAACTGGAATTCATATATTCTAATTTCGCACCAAATATTTGAGCAGGTCCAAAATTTTTCACCAAGACCACGAATACAGATCATGTTCCTCAAATTCAACCAACTACTTCTGAAAATTTGCGAAATCCAGTTTGAATTTATTTGTTGAAGTAAAATTTGCTTGTACTTTCAGACAAGATTGCTTACCTGTGAGTCAGGTCTTAGTTTCACTGTCTCTAGCAGAGACGGCAACCCCGCCCAACGCGTTGACGTCACTTTTGGGGAAAAACTGCTAACCCCCGCAGTTCAGCACACCGCTAGTAATCTACTGGATAAAATGACCAGTTTTGTGCTTTTTATGGTCATTTATGTTAAAATAAGCATCTGTATTGCTTAAATGTATTACATTCTGTAAGGATGATCAATCTCTAAGTGTTGTTGCTCAGTGACATAGTTATGTTCTTCATGAATTAGCTTAGAGCGCAAACCAAGGGGGAGAAATCATACCATAACTTGTTTAAATTTGGGTAAGCTTACTTGTTGAGCATTGCCATTCTGCCACCTGCTGACCTGGACTTCCAGGAATTCCTGGTAAATCAACTGATTACAGACTCCAGCAACCCTGATTAAAACCGAACTCTTCTAACCGCCACAACTTATACTTCCCCATTTTAATTTCACTGCCATAAATGTATGCCTGAACACCTGAGCCCTTGCTCTCCTCTCTCAAACCTCAAGTATCAACAGGTTGTCAGATGTGTGGAATGTTGTTTTGCCCTGCTGCATGTCTGTAATGGCCATCATTTAATATGTAATCGATATGTGTGTGTAATAATGTGTATGTAATTAATATGCATGTATAAATGTATATTATATTATCTTAAATGCCTGATCATCCAGGAGACCTAGCCTAATATATCAGTTTTCATATTGAAAAGAAGCTCATGTTCTTCTGAGTAGAGATATCGTTGACAGAACTTGAGCTTCAAGCATCAAGAGTGTTGCACATTACAGAGTGTTTCTTAACATTTTCATGCTTCAGTACACTGACCCCTATTGCTCAAGAATTAACAAGGAGTCCTCTTTCAGGCCATTCTCCATTCCATTCTGAATAAGCTTGGTTGATCTGTGTTTTTTTTTTAAATTTTTAACTGTGTGCTTGTACTCATACATTCATAGCTCTCACTTGCTGGTTACTGTAATGAATGTATAATATGTTTAGCCCCAATCCTCTGACAATCACCTGGCATTATCTGCTCATTTATTTTTATATTATGTTTATTAATTAAAGTAAAATTTATTTCTAATAATTTAATTACAAACGTATTTCGGAATATTCATGAGAAATGTCTTGTAATTTACAGGTGAAATTCGAAAAATTAGAACATCATGCAAAAGTTAATTGATTTCAGTAATTCAACTTAAAAGGTGAAACTAATATATTATATAGACTCATTACATGCAAAGTTAAATATTTCAAGACTTTGTTTGTTATAAATTTGATTATGGCTTAAAGCTTATGAAAACCCCAAATCTCAGAAAATTTGAATTTTACATGAAATCAATAAAAAATGTTTTTAAATACAGAAATATCAGTGCTCTGAAAAGTGTAATCATGCGTATGTACTCAGTACTTGGTTTGGACCACTTTTGCATGAATTACTGCCTCAATGTGGCGAGGATGCTATCAGTCTGTGGCACTGCTGAGGTGTTATGGAAGACCAGGATGCTTCAATAGATCCTTCAGCTCTTCTGTACTGGTCGGTCTCATGTCTCTCATCTTTCTCTTGGTGATGTCCCATAGATTCTCTATGGGGTTCAGGTCAGGTGAGTTTGGTGGCCAATCCACACAGTAATCCCACGGTCACTGAACCAGGTTTTGGTACTTTTGGCAGTGTGGGCAGGTGCCAAGTCCTGCTGGAAAATGACGTCAGCATCTCCATAAAGCTTGTCTGCTGAAGGAGGCATGAAGTGCTCTAAAATGTCCTGGTAGACAGCTGCGTTGACTTTGGAGCAATGAGCAACAGACCAGGGGCCTCATGTACAAAGGGTGCGTACGCACAAAAACGTTGTGTACGCCCTTTCCCACGGCAAAATTCAGATGTATGAAGAGTGAAATGTCCTTGGAAATGTGCGGTGCTTCACACAAACTTCATGGCTGGCATACGCATGTTTCTGCGGTTGTTGGTGCTTTGGCGACACTTAGAGGTGATGCTGGGAAACTGTTTAAAATGTGAACTTTAATCCTCAGAGTTGGCTAAAGTGTATTTTGCAGCGAGAGCCGGTTTTCATAATGTAATCGGTGCTGTTGACTGCACACACATTGCATTAAAAGCGCCATCACAGGATGAATTTATGTCAACAGGAGCCATTTTCATTCGATCACTGTACAGATCACATATGATGTGCAAATGCAATGAACTAACATTGTGGCGAGGTTTCCTGGTTCAACCACGATTCATACACCCTGAGTAACAGCATGGTTGGGAACCACAAGCTGGCACTGTGCACGATGGTGATTTCCACCATTCATCAGGCGGTCATTTATGCCACCGATTGCACAGCACAGCGTGGGGAGTATACGGCCAGTCGGATGGGCAGCAGGAATCCCCTGTTTCTGTGACCCAGAGCCGCCGCGGATGGTGGAGGAATCCCTGAGTCTGTGGCTGCGTGTCCTCCGTCTGTCTGTCTGTTTTAAAAAATAAATAAATCGTACTTAAACATGAGTTAAAGTCTTGGATACCCTCTTCCTTGTACTGACATGTTTAAATTTGCCAAACCAAAGAGCATGCACACATTTCCACATAAACCTCTATCTTACAGGGCTGTAAGTTTGGGGGGTAATTAGAGTCCCCCACATGCGCTCCCACCCTCCCTCTGACTGCAGCGACTCTCTGCTCAAGCGGGGTGAGGTCCTCCTCTCTTCTCCCCCTGCCGGATTGGGCCACTTTGGCAGTGGGCAGCCCGTCCTCGGCTTAACGGCCACCTTAAAGTCCGACCACTTCTTTTATAACTCCGTGTGTGTTCGCCTTTCCGACCCCACAGCACGGCCTCACACACTCTCTCCCACTCAGACCTCCTGTGTTTGTTGTTAATGCCGGAGGACAGCATGCCAAACACTACATTCTTGCGCGCCTCCCCGTCTTCCTCATATTATAAGGGTTTTCTGATCCTGCGAAAAGGGGAATCTCCGGTGCAGGGTTTATTTAAATATGATTTGCATATTTAAATGGGGCGTGGATGGGGAGGGGTCGGGTACATGTGTCGCCAATGCACCAACAGCTGCAAAAACATGCGTACGCCAGCCATGAAGTTTGCGTGAAGCACCGTACATTTCCACTGACATTTCACTCTTGATACATCTGAACTTTGTCGTGGGAAAGTGCGTACACAATGTTTTTGTGCATACACACCCTTTGTACATGAGGCCCCAGCACTGGAAGATTGTCTCCTATTTATGCAGTGATTAAGACACTTAATCAAAAATTTTAAATATTCTGATGTTCTTCTGAGCCTGCTGAATTATTAATTAAGCTGCCAAATATGTCCCAGTCTACGTCATCCAGAGCATCCTACAGAGTGGCCACTGACTGTTCTGTCCAGCATGAAACCTCCCTCCGAGCCGGAGCTTCCTGCATGAGCCTTTGTTTACATTTTGGCATGAGAAAGATTGTGGTGTGGTGATACTTCCCAAACACAGGGTGAGATTGTGCCTTGTAGCGGTCTTTGAATGTTGTGTAGCAGTGGTCCAGTGTCACCCCTGGTGGGGCAGCTGAGGTGCTGATAAAAGTTCGGCACTGCGCATTTGAGGTTGGCACTGTTAAAGTCCCCCACCACAATAAGCTCAGCCTTCCGGTGTTGAGTCTGGTGCTTCATGCAACTCGCATAAAGCAGTGCCTGTGTCTGCCTGAGGTGGAATATAAACAGCGCTGACTATGACCAATGTAAACTCCCTAGGAAGGTAAAAAGGACGACAGTTGATTGTCAATAGTTCCAGCTTCGGTGTTCCGGAAGCTAGTGAGAGGAACAAGGCTCACACTATTGCACCAGCTATTGTTCACCATTAAACACACACTGCCTCTCCTTGACCTTCACAATTCCAGTGTTTAGTCCATACGATGAACCGTGAAGAACTCTGCCAGCTGGATGGCGTGGTCCGGCACCGCTGGGATCAGCCATGTCTCGGTGAAGCAGAAGAGATTGTAGTCCTGAACGTCTCTCTGGAACTTTACCCTGGCTCTAAGGTCATCGAGCTTATTCTCTCCGTATACAGTGTCTTTCACCTCAATGTTTGGTTGTGGCATGTCCCATGTAATGGGATAGACCACTTAGTGATACTTTAACAGGTGCTGCATTCTCTGTCATGATGTACTGTCAATGTGTCACATGACCGAAACGACCCGTGATGATGTCACAGAGTTGGCTATACGCACAGCTTTTATTTCATTTATAACTGACCCCACTGTTTTGGAATTAATTGTATCGAATTAAAGGCTCAGTACACCCTGACCAGCTCACCAGTCCAATGGAAAGCTAAGAGACACACACCCATACACACTCACACCTAGGGTGTAATTTGTATGTTCTCCCCTTGCTTGTGTCGGTCAGGCCCTAGTACAATAATGTGTTCAGCAAATGAATGAGTGAATGAATGAATTAATGACTCTTTCCAAAACTAGATAGAAATGGCTTACAACATACACAAAGAAAACAAATACCTGGGCAAGGAAACAAAGTACAGAGGTGTACCAAAAGGGAAAGGTCTTTCCTGTCACTAGGAGGTGAGTGGTAGATAACAGCTGACCTTGACTGCCAACTGAAGTTTCCATGTGAGATAACCACAACATCCCTATGGCCAGACATAGTCCTCTGATCAGCTCTGGCCAGCATGGTCATTATGGCAGGGCTAACAGTACCATGGGAGGAGGGGACAGAGGCTGCTTTTGAGAAAAACTCAGAAAGGCACATGGATCTGACCGCTGAATGGGTGGAAAAGCTCTCACCATTCCAGTAAAGGTTGGGTGCAAAAGCTTCCTCTGGACATCCGCTTAGCATTTCTCAAAGTCTCCTGGAACCACAGGCCCAAAGAGGAGCAGTGGTCTTAGAGACCTAGCGGAGGAGGAGGAGGAACAAGGAAGCTTCTGTCTCTGGATCCAAAAGAAGGACAAGACATGGGGAAAAGGATCATAGGGCAGGCTGCAGAGAGTGGTATGGTGACGTCCCTACTACTGCTCCACCACCTGGACATGTTATAGGATTAAAAGAGCAAAACGTCACTGAAAGGTGGCTTTCAGCTGACGACACTACAGCCCCATGATATCAATCACTGCTGCAGCCCATCTACTATCCACAAAGTAATGGAAAAGTCAAGTGATGGAACAGAGTAATGAAAGACTGTCTTCAAACCACTGACATAGCAGTCAGGCCCTGGAAGTTCTCTGCCTGATTTACTCCTTACTTATACTGCTATACCCTGTTGCAGTGACTCAGGTTTCCCCTTCTGAGCTTTTACATGGATGTCCCCTCTGTACCAAGCTTAACATTAATGGGTTGGCACCTCCCAAAGCAATTCAGCATGTAGTCCTGAGATACTGTTCAACTGAAGCAGAACAAAGCTAAATGTTAAAGATATATGTGGTGGTCCACAGCTTCTGACACTTCAGCATGGCTCCTACAAACAAACTCTAAGGTATGGAATAACATGCATCTATGATGAGATGCTTGTCCGATGTACGTAAACGCAGTGGTGGCACAGTGGTTAAGACTCTGGCTTACAAACTGAAGGATGTGGGTTCAAAAACCAGTACCACCCAGCTGCCAGGGTTGGACCCTTGAGCAAAGCCCTTAATTGCTCAGTTGTATGAAAACGATAAATATAAGTCGCTTTGAATAATGCTATAAATGTATTATGTGCAGAGACGCCTAGCTTTATTTAATTCAGAAGTTCACTAGTTTTAATATTTGTTAGTTCATTTTCTATATACTGTTATTGCTATCTTGCCTTAGATGAACTGAAGCATCTAAATTCTACTCTTCAAACTTTGCACACTCAAGAGTGAGACTCCAAATGGCAACACTATCAGGTTATCAAACATTTTAGCATATTGCAGCTTCAAAAATGTAACAACCTGAGTCTGAATAAAAGGTGAGTTTGTAAAGCTTTCCTTTCACTTTGGCCTTACAGTTCATGCATGTGCAAAAATTCCCACCAAAGGTTGGGATTAGGACAATCTTACCTACAGAGATGTTGGGTGAACTTATGACCAAAGCTCTGCTTCTTGTCCAACTTGAGACACTTTAACAAACCTGTTAACTACTCAAGTGTTTTATAATAGGACAGCTGAGTCATTGGTGTGAGACCCAGCATTTACCCTGTGGGGGTTTAGTTTGGACCTGACAGTGGCAAGGTTCTAGTTCAACATGAAGCTGTGTCAGTGCTTTGAAGTTTACCCCAAATTTACATAAACATAACCCATGTTCATAAGCTACAGTGGATCATAATTCCATGCCTCAATTAATTTCTGAATAGCAAAAGTCCCTTGCTTGATTGTACATCACCAGATTCCTTCCAAGTTCCCTTGCATCACCCACCCCACACGCTTGAAGGAGCATGACTACATGCAGTATGGTATAACCAAACATTAACAACTAGAATAAAATCCTGTAGCCACACCAGCCCTTTGAAGAAAAGGCACCTTTAGATTTTAATAAGCAGAATGAATAAACACACCCTTAAACCTTGGTAAGGAAATAACTGGATATTTTGTGCCAATCTGCCAACTGGGCAGACAGGTTACTGTAACATAACTGGATGATTAAAATAAGGCATCACAAAATTGAAGTCAAACCCTTTTATTAAGGCAATGAGGTCATTACTCTACCAAACATTCTCCTTAACCACAACTGGGCCAAGGCTCACTTGTTGCTCCAGCTGAAACCCTACAAAAAGGTGGGAAGAAAAAGGCACAAGTATAAAAACCACATCAGGTTCAGTAGTTGGTTATTCTGTAATAATTCCAGCAGTAGGCCACACAAAGTTAATTTACATAGATGCCCACATGACTCCCCCCAGTTACCTTGGTCTGATGATAGACCATGGCCTCTCCTTAGGGCACAGCTGCTGCTGCAACAGCTACATACCTGGTCAGCACCATATGCAGCAAGCCATCTGAGAGGAAATAATGCACCAGTGGTCACAATTAAGTAGCACAAGTGCAGAGCCACATCACAGCAACATACCTGTTCTTAGAGAATGCACAAGCCTTGTGCTCTGCATCAGCTGGGGCAGAAACTGCAGTTGCCTTCAAGACGCATGCAATATAGACCTGGCAACAGAGAAAATACATTACATTAACAGCCAAACATGCCAGTTACCCCATCCAGCCAGTCACTACCTACCAAGTTACTGTCCCCTTGTTGAAAGGTTAGTGCTTCCAAGCTACTTTTTGTTGGTTGAAACTTAAAGGCTTCCATCTGAAACCTCAGCTTATCTGCTTGAGTTTGAGGCATGAAGTGGGAACTGGAGTGTGTCAGCTTGCCATCAATGAAGCACCTGGAAGAGACTTACAATTAGGCTTTTGCTGTGCAGGTTACAAAGCCT
>JAOUQZ010026922.1:0-14655 GCA_028564935.1 Neosilurus hyrtlii
ATGACTGTATTGAAGGCTGAACTGAAGTCTATGAACAGCATTCTGGCGTAGGTATTTTTATTGTCCAGATGTGAGAGAGATTTGACAGAGCATTAGCATCCGGGATGGGGTGGGGGGTTATACACTGCAGTGAGTATAATAGAAGTGAATTCTCTGGGGAGGGGTTATACACTGCAGTGAGTATAATGGAAGTGAATTCTTTGGGGAGATAATAAGGTCTGCATTTGACCATTAGAAACTCCACATTAGGTGAGCAATGTTTCTCGGTAGTAGCAGAGTCCATGCACCAAGCTTTGTTAATATAAATGCACAAACCCCCACCTCTGATCTTGCCGGAGTCATTTGCTATCCTGTCCGCTCGATGTGTATGATGTCCTGCTAACTCAATAGCATTGTCCATAATCCGTTTGTTGTTGGTGATAGAGAGTCGTATTTCATCCATTTTATTTGGCAAAGAGCGGACATTGGCGAGGAAAATGCTGGGTAAGGGGAGCCGGTGTGGTGTTAGCTTTAGGTTAGCTCGTAGCCCTCGGTGCCTTACCTGCCTTTGTTTACGTTCTCGGTGCCATCTGCGTGCACTTCCGCCCAGGCGGGCACAGTGAGCAGCTCCCCGTGTTCTGGAGATCTCTGGGATGACTCGGAGATCTGCAATAAAACTGTCGAGGGTTTGAGTCCGAATGTCCAGAAGCTACTGTCTGCTGTAGAACAGCAACGCAGAGCAATTCGGAGTGAATAGTCCGGTTAGGAGTAGATAGAAAACTGCTAAATAGTAGATTCTGGAGAGACGCTGAGCCTCGCATTGTTCACGCGCCGCCATCTTTTGTGCAATGTCGAGCATTTTTGTGTGTTGAAGTGGTGTTTTTGTGCATTTATGTGTGTTGTTGTGCATTGTTGTGCTCACTGTGTGATTTTGTGCGTTTTTGGCAATTTCTGTGCATTTTTGTGGTTTGTGTGGGTGTTTGTGCATGTTTGTGCCTTTTTGCGTTTTGTTTTGTGTTTGGGTGGTGCATTTTTGTGATCATTGTGCATTTTTATGCATTTTTGTGTTTATTAAGAGTTTTTGTGCATTTTCTGTGGTACTTCGTGCATTTTGTTGTCATTGGGGGTTCATGTGTGTTTTTGTGCATCTTTCTGGTATTTCGTGCATTTTTATGGCAAGTGTGTGTTTTTGTGTTTTGTGCATTTTTGTGCTTATTGTGCGATTTTGTGCGTTGTACATTTTTGTGCATTTTTGTGGTTATTGTGAATTTTTTTGCTTCGCTGTGTCTTTTTGTGCATTTTTGTGCAAGGTCGAGCATGTTTGGGTAGTATTTTTGTGTTTTTGCCCTTAGTGTGTCTTTTTGTGCATTTTTGTGGTGTCGGTTGATTTTTGTGGTATTTCGTGCATTTTTGTGGTCACTGTGCATTTTTATGTGTTTTTTGTTCTCATTGTGGCTTTTTTTGGTATGGATGGGTGTTTGCATATTTTGTGTTATTTTTGCAATAATTGTGTGTTTTTTGCATTTTTGTGGTGTTGGTTGGTTTTTATGTATTTTTGTGCTTTTTTGTGCTTATTATGCGTTTTTGTGCATTTTTGTGTTTATTGTGCGATTTTGTGCATTGTTGTGCATTTTTGTGTGTTTGGGAGGGTGTTTAAGTGTTTTTGTGCATTTTTTTGCATATTGTGCATTTTTTTTGCGTAGTTGCGTAGTTTTGTGCAATGTCAAGCATTTTTGTGTGTTGGGAGGGTGTTTTTCACATTTTTGTGGGTTTTTGTGCATTTTTGTGTTATTTCGGGCATTTTTGTGGTCATTGTGTGCTGTGCATTTTTTGCGCTTTTTTTGTGCAGTTTTGTGCGTTTTTGTGTGTCTGTGATTATTTTTGTGTTTTTGTGCATTATTGTGCTATTTCTTGCATTTTTATGGTCATTTTGCGTTTTTGTCCTTCTTTGTTTTTATTGTGCCTTTTTTGGTATGGATGGGTGTTTGCGTAGTTTGTACTATTTTTGCGATTATTGTACTTATTGTTCTTATTATGCGTTTTTGTGTTTATTGTGTGATTTTGTGCATTGTTGTGCATTTTTGTGTGTTTGGGAGGGTGTTTGAGTGTTTTTGTGCATTTTTCTGGTTATTGTGCATTTTTTTGCGTCGTTGTGTAGTTTTGTGCAATGTTGAGCATTTTTGTGTGTTGGGGTGGTGTTTTTGTGCATTTTTTGTGCATTTTTGTGTTATTTCGGGCATTTTTGTGGTCATTGTGTGTTGTGCATTTTTGTGCTCACTGTGTGTTTTTGTACATTTCTGTGCATTTTTGTGGTTTGGGTAGGTGTTTGTGCATGTTTGTGCTTTTTTGCATTTTTTTGCATTGTTTGGTTGGTGCATTTTTGTGGTCATTGTGCATTTTTATGCATTTTTGTGCTTATTAATAGTTTTTGTGTGTTTTTGTGCATTTTCTGTGGTATTTCGTGCATTTTTGTTGTCATTGTGGGTTCATGTGTGTTCTTGTACATCTTTGTGGTATTTCGTGCATTTATATGGCAATTGTGTTTTTTTTTGGTGTGTTTTTGTGTTTTGTGCATTTTTTTGCATACTGTGCGTTTGAGTGAATTTTTGTTGTATTTCGTGCAGTTTTGTTGTTTTTTGCTTATTGTGCGATGTACATTTTTGTGCATTCTTGTGTGTTTGGGTTGTTTGTGTGCATTTTTGGCTTATTGTGCATTTTATTGCGTCGTTGTGTCTTTTTTGTGTATTTTTGTGCAATTTCGAGCATGTTTGTGTGTTTGGGTGGTATTTTTGTGTTTTTCCGCTTATTGTGCATTTTTGTGCATTTTTGTGGTGTTGGTTGTTTTTTTGTGTATTTTTGTGGTATTTCGTGCATTTTTGTGGTCACTGTGTATTTTTGTGCGTGTTTTGTGCAATTTTGTGTTTGTGTTTATTTTTGTGTCATTTTGTGTTTATGTATTTTGTGCTTTTTTGTTCAAATTGTGCCTTTTTTGGTATGGATGGGTATTTGCGTATTTTGTGCTATTTTTGCTTATTGTGCGTTTTTTTGCATTTTTGTGGTGTTGGTTGGTTTTTATGTATTTTTGTGCTTTTTGTGCTTATTATGTGTTTTTGTGCATTTTTGTGTTTATTGTGCGATTTCGTGCGTTTTTGTGCATTTTTGAGTGTTTGGGAGGGTGTTTGTGTGTTTTTATGTATTTTTCTGCTTATTGTGCTATTTCTTGCAATTTTTATGGTCAATTTTTGTTTTTCTGGATTTTTGCGATTATTGTGCATTTTTGTGGTGTTGGTTTTTATGTATTTTTGTGCTTTTTGTGCTTAGTATGCGTTTTTGTGCATTTTTGTGTTAATTGTGCAATTTTGTGCGTTTTTGTACATTTCTGTGCATTTTTGTGTTTTGGGTGAATGTTTGTGCTTTTTTGCGTTTTGTTTTGTGTTTGGATGGTGCATTTTCGTGGTCATTGTGCATTTTTATGCATTTTTGTGTTTATTAAGAGTTTTTGTGTTTTTTGTGCATTTTCTGTGGTATTTCGTGCATTTTTGTTGTCATTGTGGGTTCATGTGTGTTTTGGTGCATCTTTGTGGTATTTCATGCATTTTTATGGTAATTGCGTTTATTTTTGTGTGTTTTTGTGTTTTGTGCCTTTTTCTGCGTATTGTGCGTTTTGTAAATTTTTCTTGTATTTCGTGCAGTTTTGTTGTTTTTGTGCATTTTTGTACTTATTGTGCGATTTTGTGCGTTGGTGTACATTTTTGTGCATTCTTGTGTGTTTGGGTTGTTTTTGTGCATTTTTGTGCTCTTTTTTGTGTCGTTGTGTCTTTTTGTGCATTTTTGTGCAATGTCGAGCATGTTTGTGTGTTTGGGTGGTATTTTTGTGTTTTTACGCTTATTGTGTATTTTAGAACATTTTTGTGGTGTTGGTGTATTTTTGTGGTATTTCGTGCATTTTTGTGGTCACTGTGTATTTTTGTGTTCACTGTGTAATTTTGTGCGTTTTTTGTGCATTTTTGTGCTTTTTTGTTGTTATTGTGCCTTTTTTTGGTATGGATGGGTGTTTGCGTATTTTGTACTATTTTTGCGATCATTGTGCGTTTTTTTGCATTTTTGTGGTGTTGGTCAGTTTTTATGCATTTTTGTGCTTTTTTGTGCTTATTATGCGTTTTTGTGCATTTTTGTGTTTATTGTACGATTTTGTGCATTTTTGTGTGTTTGGAAGGGTGTTTGTGTGTTTTTGTGTATTTTTCTGCTTATTGTGCTATTTCTTGCAATTTTATGGTCATTGTGTTTTTGTGTTTTGTGCATTTTTGTGTTATTTTGTGCATGTTTGGGTCATTGTGTGTTTTTGTGTTCATTTTGCGATTTTGTGCGTTTTTGTATATATTTGTGTATTTTTGTGGTTTGGGTGGGTGTTTTTGTTCATTTTTATGTTCATCGTGCTTTTTTTGCGTTTTTGTGGAATGTGTGGCTGTTTGCGTATTTTGTGCTTTTTGTATTTGTGCTTATTGAGCATTTTTGTGCTTTTTTCTGATGTTGGTTGGTTTTTGTGTATTGTTACAGTATTTCATGCATTTTTGTGGTCACTGTGTATTTTTGCACGTATTTTGTGCATTTTTGTGCATTTTTGTTTGTTTCTTTGTGTGTTCGTGTTCAATTTTGTGTTTTTGTGCAAGCTATTTCTTGCAATTTTTATGGTCAATTTTTGTTCTTGTGCATTTTTGTGTTAATTGTGCGATTTTGTGCATTGTTGTACATTTTTAGGCATTTTTGTGTGTTTGGGAGGGTGTTTGAGGGTTTTGTACATCTTTCTGCTTACTGTGCATTTTTTTGTGTCGTTGTGTATTTTTGTGCAATGTCGAGCATTTTTTGTGTGTTGGGGTGGTGTTTGTGTGCATTTTTGTGGGGTTTTTGTGCTGTGCATTTTTGTGCTTTTTGTTCGGTTTTATCTTGTGCTACCTCTGTATTTTGATGCGTCTTTGAGCATTTTGGGGTGTTTGGGTGCTTTTTGTTTTTTTTTTAAGCATTGCGTGCTCACTGTATGGTTGTGTGCAATTTTGTCCTTAATGTACGTTTTTGTGCATTTTTGTGTTTTTTGTTCATTCTTGGGCATTTTTTGTGTGCATATTTGCATTTTTGTGCTTCTTCAGTGAATTTCTGTGGTCATTGTGTGTTTTTGTGCATTCTTGTGCTTATTGTGCATTTTTGTGTATGTTTGTGTGTTTTTGTGCATATTTGTACTGATTGTGCTGATTGTGCGTTTTGGGTTTTTTTTTGTTTGTGTGTGTGTGTGTGTGTGTGTGTGTGTTTGAATGCATTTTTGAGCATTGTTGTGCTCATTGTGTGGTTGTGTGCAATTTTGTTTTTTTGTGCATCTTTGTGTTTTTCATTCACTTTTGGGCATTTTGTGTGTTTGGATGTGTTTTTGTTTGTTTTTGAGCAATTTTGTGCACTTTTGTGCATTTTTGTGCGTTTTTGTGTCTGGGTTAATTTGTGTATGTTTTGTACATATTTGTGCTGATTGTGCGTTTTTGTGTGTTGTGGGTTTTTTGTGTGGTTAGATGTGTTTTTGTTTGTTTTTGAGCATTTTTGTGCATTTTTGTGCTGATTGTGCATTTTTGTGCGTTGTGGGCTTTTTTGTTCGTTTTTGAGCATTGCTGTGCTACCTGTATGGTTTTGTGCATTTTTGTTCGTTATTTGTGCATAATTGTGCTAATTGTGCGTTTTTGGTGCGTTTGAATGTATTTTTGAGCTTATTTTGCGTGGTTTTTTTTGTGTTAGCATGCGTTCTTGTGTGTTTTTGAGCATTTTTGTGCTTATTGGGAGTTTTTCTGTGTTTGGGTGCATTGTTGTGTGTTTTTGTGCATTTTTGTGCTTTTTTTTATGCTGATTGTGTGTTTGGGTACATTTTTGTGTTTTTATGAATTTTGAATCTTTGTTTGTTTTTGAGTGCTTTTGTAGTTTAGGTACATTGTTGTGTGTTGGGCATTTATGTGCTTATATGTGCATTCTTGTGCTAATTGTGCGTTTTTTTTGCAATTTCGTGCATTATTATGGTCATTATGTGTTCTTGTGCATTTCTGTACTTATTGTGCGTTTTTGAGCATTTTTGTGCATTATTGTGCTATTAGCACAATAAGCACAATAATGTGCTATTAGCACTCTGAGTGCATCACTTTGTGCAAACTGAGAGTGTGAGTGATGAACTGGCTCTGGGTATATCACATCGTGGAATCTGAGAGTGTGAGTATTGAACTGGCACTGAGTACATCACTTTGTGGAATCTGAGCGTGTGAGTTATAAAATGGCACGGGTACATCACTCTGTGGAATCTGATTGTGTGAGTGATGCAGTGGCACAATGTGCCTCACTTTGTATAATCTGATTGTGTGAGTGATGATCTGGCGCCGGGTACATCACTTTGTGAAATCTGAGAGTGTAAGTGATGAATTGGTCCTGGGAAATTTCACTTTGGGGAATCTGAAAGTGTGAGTGATGAAGTGGCACTGGGTGCATCACTTTGTGGATTCTGAGTGTGTGAGTGAAAAAGTTGCGCTGGGTGCATCACTTTGTGGAATCTGAGTATGTGAGTGAGGAAGTTGCACTGTGTAAATCACTTTGTAGAATATGCTTGTGTGAGTGATGATGTAGCACTGTGTGCATCACTTTGATAAATCTAAGTGTGTGAGTGATAAATTGGTACTGTGTAAATCACTTTGTTGAATCTGAGTGTGAGTGATGAAGGGCATATCCCTTTGTGAAATCTGATAGAGTGAGTGATGAAGTGGCACTGGGTAATCACTTTGTGGTATCTGAGAGTGTGAATGATGAAGTGGCACTGGGAACATCACTTTTTGGAATCTGATAGTGTGAGTGAATAAGTTGCACTTACGTCACTTTGTGGAATCTGAATGAGTGAGTGAGTGATGAAGTGGCACTGTGTAAATCACTTTGTGGAATCTGAGTGTGTGAGTGACGAAGTAGCACTGGGTTCATCACTTTGTGGAAACTAAGTGTGTCAGTGATGACATGGCACTGTGTACATTAATTTGTTGAATCTTACTGGTGAGTGATGAAGTAGCACCGGGTACATTAATTTGTAGAATCTGAGTGTGTCAGTGATGAAGGACACTTTGTACATCACTTTGTGGAATCATAGTGTGAGTGATGAAGTAGCACTGGTACATCACTTTGTGCAATCTGAGTATCTGAGTGATGAAGTGGCAATGGGTATATCCCATTGTGGAATCTGAGATTTGTTTTTGCATATTTCTGTCGTTTTCTGTTTTAATGCTTTTTGTTCATTTTTCTGCCCTTTTGTGGTTTTGGATTTTTTGTGGGTTTTTGTGCTTTTTGTGTTTTGTGTTTTTTTTCTGCTTTTTATGACTTTTTTGTTTTTTGTATTTTTTGTGCATTTTGTCTATTTTTGTTCGATTTTGTTCTTCATGTTTATTTTGTGTATTTTTGTGCATTTTTGTGTGTTTTGATGCATTTTGTGCCATTTTAATAATTTTTTAAAAAACAGTTTGTGCGTGTTTTTCTTTTGTTTGTGTGTGTTATTGTGCATTTTCATACATTTTTCTGCATTTTTGTGTGTCTTTGTGGGGTTTTTTTTATGTGTTTGTGTTCATTTTTCTACCTTCTTTTATGTTTGTGTGTTTTTGTGGGGTTTTTTGTGTTTCTTTGTAATTTTGTGCATTTTTGTTTGGTAATTTTGCTTTTTTGTGTATTTTTGTTCAATTTTGTGCTTTTTAAGTCTTTTTTGTTTTTGTGTGTTTATTTTTGCTTATCTGCCATTTTTTGTGGGGTTTTTCGTCTTTTTTTGTTCATTTGTGTGTGCCTTTCTGAGTTTTCTGTGGTTTTGTGTGCTTTTGTGTGTTTTTGTTTGTTTTTTCTTTTTGTTTGCATTTTTGCATGTTTTTCGGCACATGTGCTTGTTTTTGCAAATTTTTTTCTTCGTTTTTGTGTTTTTGTACATAATTGTGCATTTTTGTCCCTTTTTATGAGTTTTGTGTGATTTTCTCCGTTTTTGTGCATTTTTTTTGTTTCTGTGTGTTGTCATGTATTTTTGTGCGTTTTTGTGTGGTTTTTATGTATTTTTGTGCATTTTTGTACAGTTTTGAAAATCATTGTGTGGTTTTGTGGGTGTTTTTTGCGTTTTGTGCATTTTTCTGGATTTTTGTGTGTTTTTGTGTTTTTTGTGTGTTTTGTACAATTTTCAGGGTTTTTGTGCATTTGTGCTGTCTGCTTTTGTGTGTTGTTTGTGTTTTGTGTATTTCTGTGTATTTTTGTGCATTTTTTGTGGTTGAATGATTTTTGGGGCATTTTATTGCTTTTTGTGGTTGATTTTGCATTCTCGTGCATTTTCTGTGTTTGTGTGAGTTTCTGTACATTTTTGTGCATTTCTGTGCATTTTTCAGTTTTGTACATTTTTGTACATAATTGTACATAAGTGTGCATTCTTGTCCATTTTTCTGAGTTTTCTGTGTTTTACTGAGTTTTGTATGATTTTCTGGGTTTTTGTTTCTCTCTGTTGTGTATTTTTTGTGGGCTTTTTTGTTTATTTTTTTGTCATTTTTGTGTATTCTTTCTTTTTGTTTGGGGTTTTGCAAAATGTCTGCTTTGTTTTTTGTGTTTTTGTGCATAATTGTGCATTTTTGTCCATTTTTTGTGTGATTTTCTCCGTTTTAGTGCATTTTTTTGTTTTTTTGTGTTTTTATGTATTTTTGAGTGTTTATGTGCATTTTTGTACAGTTTAGAAACTTACTGTGTGGTTTGTGTGTGTTTTTGTGTATTTTATTGCGTTTTTGTGCATTTTTCTGTGGTATTGTGCATTATTGTGTGTTTGTCAATTGTTGTTTTCCCTTTTGAGCCTTTTTTGTAAAGTTTGTTTGCTGTTGCACAATGTTTTGTGTTTGGGTGTGTATTTATTATTTATTTTTGTTCATTTTTGTGTGATTTGTGCTTTTTTGTGTGTTTTAGAGTTTTTTATTTTTAGTGTCTTTAAGTGTGTCATTTTTGTATGTTTTTGTGCATTGTGTTTTCTTTTGCGTTTTTGTGCTGGTTTTGTGGTTATTTGCTTTTTAATGTGTTTTCTTGCATTTTTGTGCTTTTTTGTGCATAATTTTGCCTTAAAGTGTATTTTTCTGGGGTTTTTTTGTGCGTTTTGTGTGGTTTTTTTGTGTTTTTCAGAGTTGTTGTGCATTTTTGTGTGTCTCTGCATTTTGTGTGTTTTCTCTTTTGTGCATTTTTGTATGATTGGGTGTGATTTTGTGCATTTATGTTTATTTGTTTTAATTTTTTTATATATTTTTTTACATTGGTGTGGAGTTTTATGTATTTGTGTGCGTCTTTATGCATTTTTGTGCTTTTTGAGGATTTGTTTTGCTTTTTTTGCATTGTGCATTTTTATGTTTGTGAATATTTTTTTGCGTTTTGTGCATTTTTGTTTTTTGTATCTTTTTGTGCATTTTTGTGCTTTGTGCATTTTTGTGGGTTTGTGTATTTTTGGGTATTTTTGAGCATTTTTGTGCGATATTGTGTGTTTTTGTTAGGTTATTTTTGGATTATACTGTGTTATGTATTTTTATGCTTTTTGTGCGTTTTTCTATTTGATGTGTATTTTTGTGTGTTTTTGTGCATTTTTGTGTGTTCTTGTGCGTTTTTGTGTATTTTTTGCATTTTTGTGTATTATTCTGTGTTTTTGTACATTTTTGTGTGCTTTGGTGCATTTTTGTGCATTTATGTGAGTGTTTTTGCATGTTTTTGGGAAAGTTTGTTTGTTTTTGCGCAATTCTGTGTGTTTTGTGCTTTTTTCTGTGTTTTAGTGATTATTTATTTAAATTTGTAAGTGTGTTTTGTGTCATTTTTGTATGTTTTTGTGCATTTTTGTGATTGGTGGTACATTTTATTTTGCGTTTTTATGCTGTATTTTGTGTTTATGTGCTTTTTTATGTGTGTCCTTGTGTTATTGTGCATGATTGTGCATAATTTGGCATTTTTGTGTGTTTTTCTGTTTTTGTGCATTTCGTCTGTTTTTCAGCATTTTTTAGCATTTTTGTGCAGTTCTTTGCATTTCTGCATGATGACGTATCTTTTCGTGTTTTTTTTTTGCATTTTTGAGCATTTTTCTGAGGGTTTTTTGTGTTTCTCTGCGTCTTTGTGCGCTTTGTGTATTTTTCTGCGTTTTTTAGCTTTTCTGTGCATTTTTATGCATTTTTATGAAGTTGTCTGTTTTGTGTATTTTTATGTGTTTCACTGTGTTTTTGTCCATTTTTTTGTGTGTTTTTGTGAATTTTTTTGTGTCTGGGTGTGATTTTGTGTATCCGTTTGCCTTTTTTTTGCATTGTACATTTAAATGCATTTTTGTTTTTTTGTGTTTTGTGTAATTTTGTGCATTTATGGGTATTTTTTTGTGTGTTTGTGTGTATTGTGTGTTTTTCTGTTTTGTTGCATTTTGTGCCATTTTGAGGGTTTTTTTTAATTTTGTGTGCTTTTTTTTTTTTTTGTTCGTTTGTGTGCGTCTTTGTGTTTTTTGGGCATGTTTGTGCAGTTTTCTGTTTTAGTGTGCTTTTGTGTGTTTGTGAGTATTTTTGAAATTTTTTGTAGAATTTTGTTGGTGTTTTTGCATGATTTTTGACGTTTGTTTTTGCACAATTCTGTGTGCTTCGTTTTTGTGTTTTTGTGCATAATTGTGCATAATTGTGCATTTTTGTCCATTTTTCTGAGTTTTGTGTGTTTTACTGAGTTTTGTGTGATTTTCTGTGTTTTTGTTTCTGTGTGTTGTTGTGTATTTTTGTGAGGGTTTTTTTTAATTATACCTTGTTTTGCGGTTTTATGCTTTTTGTGAGTTTTTCTGTGTGTTGTGTTTTTTGTGCTTTTTTGAAGCATTTTGCGCCATTCTTGTATTTTGTTTAATTTTTTTTTTCACTGCATTTTTCTGTTTTGTGTTTTCATGCTTTTTGTATGTTTTTGTGTTTTTTTATTAGCTCTTTTTGTATTTTTGTGTGGTTTTGTGCATTTTCATGTGTTTTGGTGTGTTTTTTGAACAGTTTTGTACATTTCTGTGTGTTTTATTGTGTTTTTGTGCTTTTTTGCAATTTTGTGCAGTTTTCTATGTTTTTGTGCATTTGTGTGTGTTTTGGTGCATTTTTTTGTGTATTTTTGAAAGTTTTTGGGAAAGTTTGTTTTTGTGCAAATCTGTGTTTTTTTGGGCAGTTTTGTGTGCTTTTTGTGTGTTTTTGTTTTAGTGTACTTTTGTGAATTTTTGTCCTTTGTGGTTTTTGTGCTGTTTTGCGTTTATGTGCTTTTTTGTGTGTTTCCTTGCGTTTTTGTGCATTTCTCGCATAATTGTGAATTTTTTTTGTGCATAACTTTGCGTTTTTCTGTGTTTTTGTGTGGTTTTCTGCGTTTTTCAGTGTTCTTTTTTGTTTTGTTTTTTTTGTGCATTTTTTGCATGTTGTCGGGTATTTTTATTATTTTTTTTATTTTTATTTTGTGTGTTTTTGTGTGTGTGGGTGTGAATTTGGCATTTGTGTGTGTGTGTGGTTTTTTGTATTGTAATGCCTTTTTCTGTGTTTTGTGCATTTTTGTGCATTTTTGTGTTTTTATTGCATTTTTGTGCGTTTTTGTGTTTTTGTGTATCTCTGTGCTTTTTTTGTGCTTTTGTGCTGTCTTTTTATTTTTGCATGTTTGTGTATTTTGGTGCATTTCTGTGCATTTTTTGCGTTTTTTTTTTTTCACAATGCATTTTTATGTGTTACGTGCATTTTTGTGTATTTATGGGTGTTTTTGTGTAATTTTTGTGCATTTTTGTACGTTTTTCAGTTATGTGCATTTTTTTGTGTTTGGGTGTGTTTTGGGGCATGTTATTGCATATTTGTGTGGTTATTGTTGCTTTGTTGTGTAATTTTTGTGTTTTTGTGAGTTTCTGTACATTTTTGTGCATTTAGTGTGATTTTATGTATTTTTTGCGTTTTTGTGCATTTTTCTGTTTTGTGCATTTTTGTGTTGGATGCAATTATTTTGTGTTTTTGTGCATTTTTTGTGTGTGGGTGTGATTTTGTGTCTTTGTGCATTTTATTTATTTATTTATTTTGCATTGTGCATTTTTACGT
Organism: Neosilurus hyrtlii; assembly: GCA_028564935.1. Taxonomy (NCBI): domain Eukaryota; kingdom Metazoa; phylum Chordata; class Actinopteri; order Siluriformes; family Plotosidae; genus Neosilurus; species Neosilurus hyrtlii. Next base: position 12,090 of record JAOUQZ010026922.1, read on the forward strand.
GATGTGTACGTTTTTCTACATTTTGGTGCTTTTTGTGCGTTTTTGTGCTTTTTTCAGTGTTTTTATGTTTTGTTTAATTTTTAGTGTGTTTTTGTGTGTCAGTTTTGTATGTTTCTGTGCATTTTTGTGCTTGGTGGTGGTTCTTTTTTTTTTTTTTTTTTAAAGCTGTAGCGCAGCAGTTTTGTTTATATCTTTGTAGGAATAGCATTCATGAAATGTATCAGTCAGGATTTAGGCCTAATCATAGCACAGAGACAGCACTTGTTAAGGTGGTAAATGATTTACTGCTGGTTTTTGACCATTGCTGTGTCTCCCAGCTTGTGTCACTTGACCTTAGTACAGCTTTTGACACTATTGATTATATGATTCTCCTTGACAGACTAGAAAATGTTGTTGGAGTTAAGGGAACGGCCCTCTCCAGGTTTAAATTATATTTAACTGTATTTATCAGTTTGTAGATGGTGATTTCTCTAAGTTTGGTGTTCCACAGGGTTCTATCATACGCCTGCTGCTTTTTCTTTTATATTTGCTCCCTGTGGGTAATATTATTCATGACAATACACAGTTATATGTTTCAGCAAGCCAGCATAATAAAGTTGAGAATTGTGTAAAGGACATTATACACTGGATAATTACTAACTACTTCTTAAATTCTGATAAGACAAAAATAAGTACTTTTACTCGGATCACATGCAGCTACAAATAAGCTTTCTGATTATGTAGTAAGTTTGGATGGTGTTTCAGTTTCATCGTGTGTAGCAGTAAAGGATCTTGAAGTCATTATTGACCCTTGTCTTTCTTTTGATGCTCATGTAGATAATATAACTCAGGTAGCCTTCTTTCATCTCGGAACTATTGCTAAAATGAGGAATATGATGTCACTGCGTGATGCAGAAAAACTTTTATTACCTCAAGATTAGATTATTGTAATGCATTACTGTCTGGATGCTCTAATCCAGCATAAACAATAAGCATAAACTGTGAGGTCCCGCAGTAGGACTTAGGTCATTTCTGTCTGTGTGATCTGCTCTCTCCTTTACCGTGTGTGTTTCTTTGATTACAGGCTCCGCCCTGATTAGCTCACCTGTTCCTCATCCCCACCAGAGGATAAAAGGGGGCTGCTTACCTTGTCCCGAGGGCCAGATCGCCTTGGGCCGTCATTGAATGAGCGCTCGCGTCTTCACGGAGAGAGCTTGTGCCGTCATAGAGAGAGGACGTATCTCAGTGTACGTGCCGCGATCCAGCTGTTATTTCCATAGTGTTCATGTTCCATGTTTTCCGTGTTCCTAATAAAGGATCCTTGTTTTCACCTGATCTTATCGCCTGCATTTGGGTCTATCTGTTCTTGGTACCGGCGTAACATTACAATCTGGCCAGACATGGACCCAGTGGGCAGAGATCCAATCAGCCACATCCTGAAGTCTTAGGAACTACAGATCCAAGCTCATGAGACCCAGTTGTCTACCTTATCCACGAGAGTGCCGGAGCTAGTGGACCGCCAGGACCTGTTTCAGCAGGACGTGAGGGCGCAGGTGAGACTGCTTTCACCTCCTCCAACCACGCCGGCGTCCCCCCCGCCAGCTGCCACCCTGCCTCCAGTAAGACCCCGGCCTCGTCCCGTTTGTCTCACCCCGCCCCGCCCGATAAGTTTTCGGGAGGATCCGAAAAGTGCCGCTCCTTCCTAGTTCAGTGCAAGCTGCACTTTCAGAAAAATCCAGCCGCCTTCGCCACCGAACAGGCTCAGGTAGCGTTCATGATCTCCCATCTGTCAGGGAGAGTGGCAGCGTGGGCTACAGTGGAATGGGCTTGAGGCGCAGCGGTATGTCAAGGTTGCCAGGTATTCAAGGAAACACTTACGCGCATGTTCGATCACTCCTCCGCTGCTCGGACTGAGACAAGGTTCTCAGAGGGTGATCGATTACGCCATAGAGTACCGCACTCTGGCCGCTGATAGCAGCTGAAATTCTATGGCCATTAAGGACGTCTTTGTCTTTTTTTATTTTATTTATTTTTTTTTTAACCTGTCTTGTCCAGCATTATATAGCAAGCAGTGTTGTGCCGAACAAATTTGCTTTTCCAAGAGGAGTTTATGGGTATAAGGCTACTGTTGATAATCTGATTCATTTATTTATTTACTGTTGATTTGTGTTATGGAATCTATGGAATCTTGGTGGACTTGACTGGAGGGGACAGAAAAAGAAAGAAGACAGCAAACAGAAGCAAAAGGAAAACTTAAAAGAAGAAAGAGAAGACAGAAACAGTATAGATATAAAGCAACGACCCTTGAAACCAAACTATCGCAAGCCAAACTGCTATATCTGTACATAAATACAACATGAAAATTCTTGCAGCTTTTACAGAAAAAAAAAGCTGACATTAATCAAGAGTTTGTTAAATAATGACCAGAACAAAAATACATATCACAAACATATCATAACATCCACTAAAGTAATGACTACACAGTCACAGAGACAGAAGAAAAAAATAAAATATTATATATATATATATATATATATATATATATATATATATATATATATATATATATATACACACACACACACAC
>JAOUQZ010026960.1:0-14653 GCA_028564935.1 Neosilurus hyrtlii
AGCTTTGCCTTCTGGCTCAGCTCCCGCTTCACCACGACGGACCGGTACAAGTTCCGCTTTACAGCAGAGGCTGCACCGATCCGCCTGTCAAATTACAATTAACCAATCATTTGGAAACAGTATTTAAAGCAATGCCCAAAAAAACATACATTGAGTTCAAGAACTATACTTTATGTTTATACATGTTTAAACAGCAGAATATTGAAAAGGTGAGCTTTGGCCCATGATAGCCTCTGGCCTTGGTGCAATTCACTAGTTACACTGTTGATAGTTGATAGAAAAGAATCTCAGAACACTAAACGAATGGCAATCTGAGGCTTTCGTGGTCCTAGCTTCTCTCAGTTTTACAATAACAGCATACTAATTTTGTCATGTTTCAGATCAAACACAGTACAGTTCAGTTAACCCGATGTGGTAAATATTCTAATGAGTTACTGTGAGTGTGGATTTACAGCTTCGTCCTGTATTTATCTTGGTTTTCTCAGGCTTCCTCCTACCTCTAAAAAAAATATGCATGTCTGTGGATTGGCTTCTTTAAACTGCCACTAATTCAACCACAAAGATGAAAAAGCAAAAACTGCCTGCTAGAAAGAAAGACACAAAACCAATAAAAACAGCCAAATTGTCAACAAATATCCTTGTAGTTTCTTAGAATTAGTGGTGTGTTAGGCACCACTATAATGGTATGAATGGGTATGGGTAGTCCCTACTGGGGCATTACCATACTCCAATTATAAAAACACATACAAATATACTTGTAGGACCCTTGGAAGGATTGTTCCCCCTAAAAGTGTATACCAGGACAATTTCATGATGTGGCTGAACTGAAAATCAAAAGAGGACAGTGAGTTCAAACGATGGATGGACAAACCAATCCGAATTAGGCAAACATCAAACAATCCAGTGCCACAGGAGGTAGCAAGTCTGCTGAGACATCATGATAGGCAGGAAAGAAGAATGAGAATACTGGGGACAGGGTTAATCTAACTCTTTTTTTTTTTAAATCAAAAACAACACTTTTAAGCACTATTTGTTTCAACATGAATACAACACACAGACAGCGGGACACTTTTGTAGCTTTGCTTTCAGCTCTAGGAAGCTCGAGCAAGGTTCTATTGCTCACTGCACTCAACGCATATAAATAGGCTTTCATTAACCATGCACAGAGTTTCCTTTATGGAAAAGTCTTCAGAAGAGAGGACTTTACACTTTCCCAGGTTCTCAGCAACTATGTGCCATAAAAATATGTAAATCAGTGGTCTCCAACCCTGTTCCTGTAGATCTACCTTCCTGCAGGATTTATCTCCAACCTTAAACATGAACACTTTAGTACCTCATCCTTGAAGAATCTCTTGAACAGGTCGAAGAGGTGTGTTAGATTTTGTTTGGAGATAAAATCTGCAGGAAGGTAGATCTCCAGGAACTGGGTTGGAGGCACCAATCAGCCATACCAATATGTAAATACACCAATCAGCCATAACATTAAAAACACATGCCTATCATTGTGTAATTTCGGCTCCAACCCATTAAGACATGGACTCCACAAGACCTCTGACAGGCTGCTGTGGTATCTGCAGTACGCAGCACATACTTTAATTCCTGTAAACTGAAAATTAGGCTTCCATGGTTTGGACTTGTTTGTCCTGCACATCTCACAAAGAGGGAATCTGTGGGCCAATTTTCCTCAAAACTTTCCTGAATGAGGCTACTGCTGTTAGGGAATACCATCACCAGAGGTGTACTTGGTCTGCAACAATGTTTAGGTAAACAGTATGAGTTACATCCATGTTAATTCTAGGATTCAGGGTTTTACAAAAAAAATATTGCCCAGAACATCACGCTGCTTCTGGTGATCTTCCTTCCATTAAAGCGACACACGTCTTCAGTTGTCCGTATGATATAAAAGATAATGTGATTCATCAGACCCGTCCACCCATCCAGCCTCTTACATTGTTCCATGGTCCAGTTCTGATGCTCACATGCTTACTGTATGTGCTTTCAGTGGACAGCCTCATACACAGGAATCTAAAATTGCAATCTAGCAAACATGGGGAGAACATGCAAACTTCATACAGAAATGCCCAGGCCCGGGATTTGAATACAGGCCCTTCTTGCTGTGAGGCAGACATGCTAACCAATACCTACCACTCTAACTATGGCACTGTGCCCTCCGCTATTGCATATTATGAGCATGCTACAGGCAAAAATGGTAAAGCTCTATAACGGCATTAGGATAAAGCCTCGCAGTGATGAATGTATATTAAAAAATATATATATACCATATACATCAAAATAAAATTAGCATATAGGATAAATGAATGTGAAGTTATAGAGGAAGGAACAGAAGAAGCGTTTGATTATTCAAGGATTGGTAGTCAAGCTAATGTGTACCTAATTAGAAATCCTAACAGAGTAGGGGTTGAAAAGGGAGGCGATGCTTATGTATGAAGTCCAGATCATCAGGAGGATAGAACACGGCTTAGAAGCACTTCAGCAGGCCGGGAGAATAGACATTAGCAGGAGGGCCATTCCCAAAAGATCCTACATCTCCCCAAGTCTTGGCCAAGGACTTTCAATAGGGTTCAGGTCAGAAATCTGTGGTGGCCAATTTATGTGTGAAAATGATTCCTTGTGCTTCCTGAACGACTGTTTCACAAATATGGGCTTAAATGTTATGCCCGTGCTGTCAAGGAACAAAAGTCCTTTAATGAGATAATCTGGTATTCTGTATATTTAAATAGTCAGCCGGTTTCCTCCTACAGTCTGAAGACATACACATTAGGCTAACTGATTGTTCCAAACTGCCACTAGGTGTGAATGTGAGTATGAATGGTTGTGTGTGTTGGCCCTGTGCTCGACTGGCGAGCTGTTCTGGGTGTAGCCTGCTTTCGCCTAGAGTCGGCTGAGAGAGGGGTGCTACCACCCTGGGACATCCCATCTGCCAAGCTTTATGCCAAGGGCACTCAATCCTGTTGCTGGTCATCTCCATTCCTAAAGATTTTAACTCCAACCCTAATAGGGCCCATCTGACAAATCCAATCATCACTTTAAGTCTTCATTTCCAAGTCTGAAGTTTTGATTAGATGATTGGATGGTCAGGTGGGCATAATTAGGGTTGGAGTGAACGTCTTCGGGAAGGTAGATCACCAGAAATAGGATTGGGCACTCCTGCTTCTGCAATGTTTCTAGTTTAAGAAATGAGAAGCTACTCACTGCATTAGTTACTGGGTTAAAAAAACTGTTGCTAGCAGAAACACTTTATTAAAGAAAATCACTTGCTTTCATAGAGTTGGCTTTAATACTCTATAAAAGGGGATATTTAAAATAATTGGTAATAAGGTTCTTGCTGTTCATGAAGAGGAGATGTGGCGGCAGCAGGGTTTATATTGACTGACCGAATCATGAGATGAGAATTGGAGTAGTAGATTTTGGGAGTAGTAGGTATTATTTAATTTTGAGTCGTTGCCCGTCTGCTGCTGTGTATCCATAACTCTGTATGGGATTAAGTCAATGAGTCCTGAAAACTCTTCCGTCCTTGCATGTCTTTGGACTGTCGGACAAAAAACAGAGCACCTGGAAGAAACCCACGGCAGTACAGGGAGACCACGCAAACTCTACAGACAAACATCCTCGCAGGGCACCAGGCTCATACCCAGGACCTTCTTCCTGTGAGGAAAGGCTAACTGCTATACCACTGTGCCCAATTAATTGTTGGGAATGGCTTAAAGCTGGCAAAGCCCAAAGAGACTGAATAACAAATAGAGCACTCCCCAAGCTTAGTTGTGGGATGCTCATCCCATTAACAGTGCACAAAGCAGCCATAGCTCAGTGGCTGCTTTGAAAAATTAAAAAATTCACACACAGTACTGTAGGCTTAAGAACTTGCCCCATGTTATAATATAATTTATTGCTCTAGTTTTAGCTATTACAGATTAGTGTTTTTATTCCTTTCATTTTACGCCCTGCTTTCTTATGGCCGCAGTACATGTATCCATGGATCATTGGCTAAGATCAACGGCTGGCACAAAACATTCTGTCTACTACACTCAATTCATACTGATAAGTGTGAGAGCTACAGTGCTATTCAAAGACTTTTCATAAACGATTTTTTCAGAGTGGACTATTATAGCTCCAGGGTCCTGGTCTTGAACTCGTGTTACCGCTTTGCAGATTCTAGCCATGTCCAAATAGATTTTTTTCGGGTACCCCACATGTTGATTGATTGACAGTGCTAAATTTCCTCTAGGTGTTAATGTGTGTTTATGCGTGCATGGCTGTGATGGACTGGTATCCCATTGTGAGTGGATTTCCTTCTCGCCCCAGTGTTTGTGCTCCAGGGATAAATTCTGGATCCACTGTGACCTTGATCTGGATAAAGCGCTTACTAAAAAAAGAAAGACATTTTCTAAAATCTTATATATAGGGAAACATTGAGACTGGCCTGAAATTGTAGGTTTCTTTTATCTTTCATCAATATTTTTTCTAGCCATTTTTATTTCAAGCAGAGGTTGAAACATTTCTGGTAAGAATTCTTTCAGTGCTTGGAACTAAATCAAATATGAGGGTAAATTAATTTGAAGCGTAGATTAGCTAAATTTGATCATCGTTCTAAATTGATTTATATGATTCCAGCTGCTCTGCTGATGAAATTAGGCTACATTTTACATGCAACAACTGTTTTAGCTGATGTTAAGCCGGTACTCTAAATTGTCTGTCTGATCTTTTTGATTTCAGCATTAAAATCAGTACTTTTAAGGCTGTCTGTTTGTGTTAAATGCTTATTTTTTTAGTATACATCCGGACTATTCAACTGGCAGCCCTGGGGCCGGGTCCGGCCAGCGAGGCAATTTGTACTGCCACTTTGAATTGGCTACTCTATTGTTTTAAAAAGTAAAATGAAACTTATTATTTAAAAAAAGTTAATATTTTTGGATGATTCTGCATCACAACTGTTTCCATCTTTGCCCCACTTCACTGTGTCATAAACTGTTATCTCCAACTTTTGAGGTCTCCGTTCTCCAAGCACTCTTCCCGCCGATAATCTTGTTATTGTTAGCGCAGTAGTCTGGTAACATGAAAAAATCTCTTTTTCTACCTCAAAAAAAAACCAAGACGTTGATGCCGAGATGGACAATGAATGGACAGTGAAGTATTGTTATATCTGTCTTTTCGAAGCCCATGTGTCTGCTGGACAGTGCATATCAGAATATAAGGAATATAATTTGAGAAGGCTTTTTAAGATAACCCGTGATAACTTTCACTCGACTATCCCACTGGACTCTGATACTCTCCACCAGATTTTAGTGCTCGTCATTCTCACACATGAACGGCATTAAAACTCATAATCACGCATCCCTTACTCCGTAGCAGCTGCGCCACTGTTTGCGCCTGACTTCACTGCTCTTTGCTAAATTAAAATAAAAAATTTATTTTTAGGGTCGCGGGGAGGCTGGCACCCATCTCAGCCGACTCTGGGCGAGGGCAGGGTACCCCCTTGACAGCTCACCAGGCCATCGCAGGGCCAGCAGTCACACAACCATTCACACTCACAACTAGGGGTGATTTGGAACAGCCAATTAGCCTACTGTGCATGTTTTTGGACTGTGGGAGGAAACCAGAGTACCCAGAGGAAACCCACGCACGCACAGGGAGAACATGCACACAGAAATTCACCATTCCATATAGTGTGACTTTCATGCTATGCAAAAGTCCATATATACATATATATATATATATTGGTATTACCCGGAGGAAACCCACACAAACACAGGGCCTGGAAATTGAATCCAGGCCTTCTTGCTGTGAGGAGGAAAGTGCCAACTTTTTTCCATATCAAACTTTTTAAATAATTGTGTTACAAAGTGTAGTGCAAATAAATATTACTTCATAATCTATTGATTATGTTCATTATAAAACAAGGCTTATTTAACAACTGATAACGCTATCTATTGGGATTTGGGGTGTTCCCCTCTGCTAATTAGAGCTACTGTTACATGTTTCAATGTTCAAAGTCAACCATTCTAAGAACACAGCTGTGAACAAATCTGAGGTTTAACATGTCATGAATCCGATGTAGAGTTTTTTAAGAGCAAATTTTTCGGGAGGGAAAAAAACCCAAAAACTTAAGAAGGTTTTGATGAATGAGGCCCATTGTTACGATTTAATGCATTTGGTTTCCGTATGCTGTCTTCATGGGTTTCCTGTAAGTTTTGGTTCCTACCAACCTTACAAAAAAATAAGAAGAAGAAGAAGAAAATGCAAGCCGGAAGGTGAAATGGCTATGTGAAATTTCTCCCATGTATAAGTGAATGTGTTTATGATGTCTTTTGACAAACCAGTGTACCATCCCAGATTTGTTCCTGCATCAAGCCCAGTTTTCCTGGTCTATGCTCCAGATCCACCACAGTCCTGAATATAAAGAAGATGAATGAACATTCAATGCTCAAGTGTATGTGCTTTGATTAAAATCCTGTTGGTAAATTTCCCTAAGGGTTTATTTTCCACCTTCTGAGTATTGTGTAAAAAATAAATAAATAAAAATGACTTGGAGGAAACTGGAATCTTGCTAGACACTGCTACATTAAAGTCGTCCATTCACTAGTGAGTATCCTGTTTGGTGTCATCTTCCATCATCAGTTCAGTTTGGTTTAATACAAAGGTTTCCTGGAAAAACTGCACCATGGATTTGGTATCTCTTATTCAACTATTCTACATCTTGTTTTGGTTCTCTGTCTATTTACAATAGCAATAAGATTATGCCCCGTGCAGGGGTCATTAATACTTGTGTACAGGTGTAAAGAAATGGTTTCAAAAAGACATTGTGGCTGATTCCAAGAAATAACACTGTATTTCATCTTTATTTAATATATCTTATAAATGAATAGGCCACTTTAAAGTTAGAACTCATCTAGAGTTAGAGTTTGCATAAGAAAAGTTAAACCAGTGAAGAACCATCTTCCAAAAGAGGTTGCTACTGAAAAGCGCTACTTGAATTGTGAAGTGAGAGCGTTTGACATTAATAAAGAATGGTCTCTTTTTCTTTCTTTAAGTACTGCATATTCCAGTATATACTTCTATGAACTGTTGAGAAATCTTCAATGCTTTTAAAAAGCAACTCTGAGTAGGCACAAAGAAAAATTTGAATGCCAAATTTTAATCCTTAATCGCTTCACTGATGTTTACAAGGAATGTGGGTGTTTATGTTCATTTCGGTTACTGCGGCTCAGTTGAAGGATAGAAGAAATTCATATTGTAAAAGTGAGATCACTTATAGGACCAATATCTCACACACACACACACACACACACACAAACACACACACACACACACAGGTTTTAGTGGCTCTGCAGAGGTGAAAAGCACATTCTTTAATAACCCTCCATTTACAATTCGGTCAAATTCCCAGCTCTGTAAATCCCAAAAGCTGTAACAACAATTTCTATGACATGAAAAGTGCTGTTGGAACTAATAGGCAAACAGAGCTGCACCTTTTTGCCTGCTTCATTAAATCTATATCACCATAATGTGACACTTATGGAAGCTCGGGGAGTTGACGCCTTCATTTTCATTATGGCTGCCAATGACAATCTTTTACTCAAGTTAGCTTGAATAAATTGTGCCAAAGTTTAATAGTGCACCCCCACCCCATACTCAACACATTTTTGCTGTTTGCTATTTATGCAAGGAGTCAAAGCATAGACCCCCCCCCCCTTCAAATGCTGCTTTATTGCCATATTTTTGTAACTCGATGTGGAGAGAGAAAGAAAAAAAAGTATTTTTCAGGACACGGATCAATAGGACTCGTCTTAAAACATGATTTAAACCTATTATGTTCGAGTGAACTCGTGCATCAGGGGGCAGCAGAAAGGCAGCTTGTCCAACTGGTTGTGTAAGTAACATTTATACTTGGGTGTCACGTCTCAAATACCAAATAAAGTCATCCGCTTTGGAGAAAAGAAAAGAAGTTACAAAGGTCCCTGTGCGTCGGGTGTATATCAAGGAGGATGTATGTACAGTGCGTGCAAGACACATTAGTAATTAGTATTATTCTTTTTGACTTGATTACTTTCTTTTCAACCTCAGAATTATGTTAATGAATTTATGCAAATCATGACAAAAGAATTCAGGATAATTATGTAGGTCACCATTTCGACTCTTAATTGTTAAAATGCACAAATTAAAACATTAAAAACATTTAATTGACAATTCAAATTTTGCAATAAACAATTCTAACACATTTAAATCAGAGAAAAAACTGTATCTACGTTAGGCGGTTTTGATTCATTTTCTGTGTTCCAGCTGGAATTCAAATCGCCAGTTCATACTATTATCCTGAACAGCTCATCAGTCCATTGCAGGAACAACACTCACACAAACCATTCACACTCATATTCACACCTAGGGGTAATTTGGAACAACCAGTTAGCCTAACGTGCATATCTTTGAAATATGGGAGGAAACCAGAGTACCTGGAGGAAACCCACACAAGCATGGACCCTCCATACAGGAACCCTCTTGCCGAGCCCGGGGCTCAAACGAAGAACCTTCTTCCTGTGAGGCTAGTGCTAACCACTATGCCATCATTCCCACCACAAAGCACACTAATATGCCCATAACATTTATAGAAAGACTTGCCAGTGTTAGTAGTTTGCAAAAGTCAAAGGTAAATGTGTTCTTTTTAGATTTTCCAGCACACAAAAGTATTTCAACAGTCTGACATTCCACAGCCAAGTGTAAATGGCTTCAAGTTTAAAAAATGTCCTTCTTTAAGAATGATAATAACAAAAAAAGGCAAATTTATATGGTGTGGTAGGTGTGATTGCCAAAAATGTCACTGATTGAAAATCCCAGACAACTAATTAAATCTCAGTCTCTCTCTTTAGATACTTATATTAAGATAAATGGAGAAAAAGTAACAGTCAGAAAAAATAATTAATTACAGTACAAATACTTACGTTTTTACTTAATTACAGTACATATACTTAAATTTTTACTTAATTACAGTACAAATACTTAAAAAATGTACTTAATTATGGTACAACTACTCAAAAAAATTTACTTAATTACAGTACAAATACTTAAAAATGTATTTATTTACAGTACAAATACTTAAAAAATTACTTATTTACAGTACAAATGCATAAAAAATTTACTTAATTACAGTATTCAAGTACTTACCTCTGCATACATATATACTAATCTTTTATTTATCAGAAATTTCCCTTTTTTGTGTGTAAAAAATAAACAAAGAAGCAAAAGATTTAAGTGTAGACTCAAATGTAGTGGTTAGCACATCCGCCTCACAGCGAGAAGGTCCTGGGTTGAAGTCCTGGGCTTGGCAAGGGTGGGGGTTTGTGTGGAGTTTTCATGCTCTCCCCGTGCTTGTGGGGTTTCATATGGGTTCCCCGGTTTCCTCCCACAAACATGCACATATGGCTAATTAACTGTTTCAAATTGGTTCCAGCCTCCCTGCAACACTAAGCGAGTAAAGTGGTTAAGTAAATACATGAATAATAATCTTCATCATGACATTATTATTATTATTACTACTACTACATATGCTTTTTAATTTATGAACTTAGTGAAGTTATCTCTAGCTTAAGTAAATCTTATAACTTGCTCTCATAATATTCTATTTCCATTTTAATTTTTATTTGCCTTATAATAAACAGTGCTCTACATAAATCTGTCACATTGTGGAATGCCACTTACGGAAGCCACATATTTAAGCATGGGACACTCACCATAAAAATAACCTGAAAGAAGCTCACCAGGAGATGTCACTGTAGTGTGAGACCTCAGGCCATGGTAAAACAGACTGAAATGCAGTCTTCTTTTGTGTGTGCGAGCGTGTTATTCGATCACTGCATACCATAATTACATTCTTTGAATTAGTAACTTCCAGAGTGTGCAGGGGTTACAGTTGAACAGTTATGGGGCTCAAATAACCACCACCTTCTGCCATGCTGTATCACCACATATTTTGAGTAGTGATAAACAAACGCTGCATTGTGCAAAGTCGGAAATCTACATTGAGGAGTCTGAAATGATTTGGAGTGGTTTGATGGACCAGTTTTGGGTCCACGCTTCTTCACATAATTCAGGCAGGTTAGTGAAGATAGAAGTTTTGAGCTCTTGCCACTGACGTTTGATGGAGTAAAGATCTGAACTCCATCTATCTGTCTATCTATCTATTTATCTTTCTATCTATCTATCTATCTATCTATATGTCTGTTGATATATCTATCTATCTATCTGTCTGTTGATATATCTATCTATTTATCTATCTATCTATCTATCTATCCATCTGTCTGTCTATCTATCTATCTATCTATCTATTTAGTTGTTTGTTCAGAACGGACTCCTTCATACACAGACTCGGGTTAACTAATCATCAATCAGACTATGATCATGAACTAAACTATGTAACAAGGCAGAATATGTATATGTGTGTAATGTTGTGCTAAAATTCAGGTGTTGTAATATTGACAGAGCTGTTCAGAAACAGCCACCCTAATGAAACCATTTTACATTTCCAAACATTACATTTCCAGCACAAATCTAAGTGTTGCAGAATAAAAATGTTTGTCTTTCAGTAAAGAAATCAGTATATTATGTAAGAGACCACCTCTGAGACGAACTAAGTAAATAAATAAATAAAATATAATGAAGGCTGCTGCAAAAATAAGAAGCAAGTGTGACAAGTCTCTAAAAGAGCTGGAGCTGCTTGTGCAACATGTTCAGCAACACTTACATTCAGTAACACACTTCCTTACTAAACTGCACAAAGTGTACCTGGGATAACTACTTTTTATGAAAAGGTTCATCACAACAAATGTTGATGTTGTGTGTGTGTGTGTGTGTGTGTGTGTGTGTGTGTGTGTGTATATATATATATATATATATATATATATATATATATATATACATACTGAAAATACCAAATCATGATATGCAAAATCTTAAAATTTTTATGAAAAATTGGTATTTTCAGTGTTTTTGTTTATTAGCCACACTTCTACCTCAATATACTTGTTGGAATTATTTTTTTTTGGTTCTCGTTACCTACAATTGCATTGTTCAGTATATTTTCATAAAAAAATTATAGAGAAGTAATTATTTACTTCTTTTCATTATGAGCCCTTTTAGACAAAAGTGGTGGTGTAGAATCTTCACTTCACACTACTGTATATATATATATATATATATATATAAAATTGTAGAAATTTTTATCTACATTCCTTCAGTCCAAAAACATGCACGGTAGGCTAACTGGCTGTTCCAAATTGCTCCTAGGTGTGAGTGTGAACCTCGCACCCCACCATCACCCAGAGATCTCTTGAGCTGGGCAGCCATCCACGCCAGCGTCAGCGTGATTCTTATTTAGGATTAAGTGGCTTAGAAAATGAATTGGGTGAAAAAAATGGTAGAAACTTTAATATACATTTATTCTGATGGATTATCATTCATGCTGTATAACATTTCTCTCGTGTGAGAATCTAAGAATCTTAAAAAATTTACCTCTCCCATCTATCCAGCCATCCTTCTCTCTATCTATCTATCTATATATATATATATATATATATATATCCATCCATCTATATATCCATCCATCCATCCATCTCTCTATCTATCTATATATCCATCCATCCATCCTTCTCTCTATCTAAATATATATCCATCCATCCATCCATCTCTCTATCTATCTATATCCATCCATCCATCCATCTATATATCCATCCATCCATCCTTCTCTCTATCTATCTATATATATATCCATCCATCCATCCATCTCTCTATCTATATATATATATCCATCCATCCATCCTTCTCTCTATCTATATATATATCCATCCATCCACCCTTCTCTCTATCTATCTATCCATCTATCTATCCATCTCTCTATCTATCTATCTATCTATCTATATATATATATATATCCATCTATATATCCATCCATCCACCCTTCTCTCTATCTATCTATCTATATGTATCCATCTATCCATCCATCTATATATCCATCCATCCACCCTTCTCTCTATTTATCTATATATATATATATATCCATCCATCTATATATCCATCCATCCATCCTTCTCTCTATCTATCTATATATATATCCATCCATCCATCCATCTCTCTATCTATATATATATATCCATCCATCCATCCTTCTCTCTATCTATATATATATCCATCCATCCACCCTTCTCTCTATCTATCTATCCATCTATCTATCCATCTCTCTATCTATCTATCTATCTATCTATATATATATATATATCCATCTATATATCCATCCATCCACCCTTCTCTCTATCTATCTATCTATATGTATCCATCTATCCATCCATCTATATATCCATCCATCCACCCTTCTCTCTATTTATCTATATATATATATATATCCATCCATCTATATATCCATCCATCCATCCTTCTCTCTATCTATCTATCTATATATATATATATATATATATATATATCCATCCATCCATCCTTCTCTCTATCTATATATTTATATCCATCCATTCATCCATCTATATATCCATCCATCCACCCTTCTCTCTATCTATCTATATATCCATCCATCCATCCTTCTATCTATCTATCTACCTATCTATATATCCATCCATCCATCCATATATCCATCCATCTATCCTTTTCTCTATCATCCATCCATCTATCCATCTATCTATCCATCTCTCTCTCCCTCTGTCTCCCCCCCTCTCTCTTTCTCTCTTCACTTCTCTCTCTCTCCCCCTCTCTCTCTTCACTTCTCTCCCTCTCTCCCCCCCTCTCTCTCTTCACTTCTCTCTCTCTCTCCCCCTTTCTCTCCCTCTATCCCTCTCTCTCTCTTTCACCCCCCCCCCCGGATGGGTTTTGTAAATGAACACACATCCTGTAGTTGTTGTTGAATCCCTCCATCACTCTGAACTAATGACCTCTTCCCTTAAACAGACACGAAACGTGTGGGAATCATTTCTAAAGCAAATTACTTCCTATTTTAATAGCGGTTCTGGAGTGCGCGGTTTGGGACGTAGCCCACATCAAACCGCAACTAATTATGCTCGGCCGTGGTCACGTGACCTGTGCGGCCGGCTGGAGCACGTGACCGCCGGCACCGCCGTCTCATTTCCTCCAATTTCTTCCTTTTTTTCGTGCTGCAGCGCGCGCGGAAACACAGACACACCTGAGGTGATGCTGAAGTTCCCTCCCGACTCTGGACGCCTCGTGACACAAACGGGAAGTTCACCGGTTTTCAGGCACCGACAGGAGACAGTCCAGTTTAAGGCTCGTGTGTGAAGGGAGCCACCGAGGAGCGGGTAAAAAAAAAAAACAACTTTAGACTTTTAAATAGGGAAAAAACGGTCCGGTTCTGACTGTTTTGTTGTATTTTTGTATTTAAAACTGTTTATAAAAGTGGACTTTGGGTCACGGACACGGTTTCCACGCCGCTGTAAAGCAGTGAGAGAGTTCGGAAGGTACCGTGATGTGAGAGCGGCCGCTGTTTTTATCTGGGTTTGGATTTACCGGATTTTAACGGGATCCCTTTTGGAGAACTTTGTGCTACACGAACTTTTGGACCCAAACCAGGGAGAGAGAGAGAGAGAGAGGGTCGACTTCAAACCGTTTCTGAGGAGATTCTAATACAACAAATTTACCTCAGAACAAACACTTCAAATTTAAAATTCTCCCCTGACAAGAAACCCAACCGTCATTTTGTTCGGTTGACTGGAACTCGGCGGTGTGTAAGTTTTTCGTGTCTGTTTTTTTACGCGCTTTTGTCTCTCCCCTCAGCGGTACCTCAGGGCTGAGCAGGCGGCTCACTCGGGGGAGCTGCACGCGGTGTCACATCTGCTAACTCGTGCTACCGCATAGCCGCGCGCGCGGGCACGGAAACGCGCGTGGTGCGCGGCGCGTGAGCATCCGCGTGCTGGACAAGACGCGCTTTTGAAAACAGAGAGAGAAGAGAAGAGAAGAGAAGAGGCGCGCGGCGCGCACCACGCGCCGGATACCTGTTAACTTTCCTGTCTTGTGTGTGAAAGAGAGAGAGAGAGTGTGTGTGTGTGTGCGCGTGCGTGTGTGTGTGTGTGTTTGAGTGCGCGGCTCGTCGCCGCGGGAAGAGCTCCGTGGTCACTGTTCGGCATTCCGTAATGGACGCGGAAGCCTTCGGTCAAGTTTCTCGCCGTCCCGTCCTCGCGGTGCCGCGCACAGGCTCGGCTGCCGGACTGTAACCGAGTCGCGAGCGGAATATTTCCGAGGCGAAGCGAAGAGCGTCGGTTTGTTTCTTCTTTTCTCGCCAACCGGATTAATACAGGACAAGTACCATGTCATTTGCACGCGCCTGCTTGGGAGCTCTGCTGCTGTGGACGGTTGTTTCTGATGGTAGGTACTTTTTCCTCTGTGCACAGCTATCTATATATCATCATCATCATCATCATCATCATGATCATATATACAGTGCATTACGGTAAGTATAATTCTCGCTTATTGGTGTACATGTCAATTAAGGGAATGTACACAATTCTGAAGTCTTATGCTTCACTGCAATGCTTTTCTTGGGTCCTGATTGGTAATTCCACACACACACACACACACACACACACACACACACACACACACACACACACACACACACACACACACACAT